>RJWJ010007637.1:0-56707 GCA_004363605.1 Indri indri | reverse complement strand
GTGACCCAAGAAATCCAGCAGGTTGGAGATATTCTGGCCAAGGGTTGGCACCAGGTGCTGGACTTCTTGGGTGGGGGCGGGGGACTGCTGCCTGTCAGAGGTGACTTTCTGCAGTGTGGCATGGGGGAGGCTGCTGGAAGGCTGGACTGGAGGACGGCCAAGGTTCTGAGCAGCTACTCCTCAGGGCTGCAGGAGGGGCCAGGCACCCAGACTGGGGGGTTCCCTCAAGGGTTCAGCCATCCCCTGCCCGTCCTGCCCCAGGAAGTGCGGGAGTCAGTCCTTCTCCCCAGCCCAGGACTCAGACCCTGCTCTGCCCATCAAAATGCACTGGACTCACTGCTCTTCCTCCTGGAATCCCCCACAATCTGAACTCTCCCTCTTGGATCCTTTCTTTGGCAGGTCCTTCCTTTCATGTATGGCTGTGTCCCTCTTAAACCATGCTTATTGCTTTCTGTCATTCTCTTTCTCAAAGAGCACCGTTCCTATACCTAGGACATCATTCCTGTGTGGTCACCCACCTGCTTGGGCCTATCAAGGGTTCTTGACTCACTCCCCCTACCCAACCATCCTTGACTTCCGCTGCTTTCGTAGCATCCCCTGTAGGTGATCGCAGCACACAGCTACATGTGGGACAGTGCCCCCATGCTCCACCAACTCATAGCTAAGGCCTCACCTTGGTTTCAGCACACACGTATGGCCCCTAATGTCCACACTGTCCCCTCTCCCTGCATTTGGCCACGACTCTCAAGAAGGTGAGGAAGAGAGGATTTTTTTCCTGACCCAGCATTTGTCTGCTAACTCAGCAGTTCCCACTGCTCTTCCTGCAGCTCTGGTGGTTGTTTCTGGCTCACAAGACTGGCCATAGTGTAGGCATCATTTTGACACAGCCAAGTCAAACATGTAAGAGCGCCAATTTGTGTTCCTTTGTGACACGGGAAATAGATAACCCACCCCTCAGACTCACACCATCCCCAACTTGGAGGCAGCTGGGGTTCAGGGTAGGGTTAGGAATGAAGGTGGGCTGGGATCGAGGGTAGCAGGAATGGGATAGGATTGAGAGATGCCAGGTCAGGAATGGGTTCAGGGCTAGAACTCACACCTGTGTTGCACGCATTATTTTGCAATGGAAAAAAGAAACACTGAAAGTAAAAGTTGTATTTTTTTAGGTGTAGCCAAAATGTTATATCCTCCCCTCCCACCTCTCTTTATCCAGAGCCCACTGCTCTGAGTCTTGATTTCTGTGTAGAGAGAATTCGGGGAGGGGGCAGAGGAGAGCAAGGAGAGATTAGAGAGAAGGCGTTCTTGGTCTGAAATTAGAGACCCTTGGAAGCTTAGCGTTAGAGGGGTCCTCACAGTCCCCTGGTACCCCCCATTGGGTGCTGGGGCTCCTGGACATCAGCCTGGCCTGGGGTTCTTATGTTGACCACCACTCCCCACGCCCCTGAGACTCAGCCCCCCTCTCTTGAATTCTGCCCCTTAAGGCAGGTTTAGGGGTGTCATTGCCAGTCACCTGCCTGGCAGGTAGGACTTGTCTGACTGTCAGCCCACATTCTGTCTACTGAGGGCCAGGTCTGAGACCCAGATGGGGAGTTGATTGATCTCCCCATGTGTCCACAGGACCAGCTGACAAGTCCCCAGACTGGGAGGTCAGCTTGGGACACCCCATGTCTCTAACCTTCTGTACTGGGTTCTGGGTGCTGGAGACGGGGGTGTCTCAAGGTAGGGCTGCCCCACGGGAGGTCAGGGGTGCAAGGACCAGGGGAGGTTTCTTTGCTAAGCCTTGAAGTCAGGGGTTTCCAGAGAGACATGGGAACCGGGCCGAGGAAGGGAGTCAGGAGACACAGCTTTGAGAGCCAGCTCTCCTGTGGGTTGGCAGTGCGACCTCAAGCCAGTTGCTGCTTCTCAGGGTCTGATTTTCCTCTTGTCCGCAAGCCGTCATTCTACCGAGCTCCAGAGTCAGCTCCGCCCACAGCCTCTCCCCATCTCAGCTCACTGCATGTCATTCTTACAACTGCTCCGGCAAAAAACCTTGGGGCAGGCTCCTTCCTATTGGTTCCGCCTTCAAATGTGGGCAGAATCAAGCCGTTTCCCACCACCTCAACTGCCACCACGCCGGCCTCGGTGCCTCCTGGCCCCCTGCCCCTGCCGTGGCCCCCGGGCTCTGCAATCTCTTCTCAATCCTGCAGCTGCTAAGACACGAGTCGGGTCATGCCAAGCCTCTGCTCTGCCATCCCCACGGCTCCCCCTCTGCTGCAGAGCAGCTTCCCTGGGAAGCAGACCCTGGTGTGGAAGCTTCTGTGCAGAAAGTTTACTGGGGAGCCCACGTGGGGCATGAAGGACACAAGGCGGGGCAGAGGGAGAAACAAGGCTGTTATGCAGATGCTGAGTCTATGGGGAGCTCTGGAGTTGAGCTGGCTTTCTAGAGATGTCTGGAATTGGGGTGGGGGGCAAGGCCTGTATGCCTCCACATCCACGAGGCATTGGATGTGGACTGTCCCCAGGAAGGGGGCATGTCCTTGGAGAGGTGGCTCTCTTCCACTGAAGGTGATTTTGGAGACTCAGCTGAGCGTTCCAGCTGCCAGTTCTCCCAGCAGCAGGGCTAACGAGTGCCTCAGTCCTGAAGGTGGGAATCGGGGTCACCACTACAGTAGCTTCTGTAGCATCTCACTCAGGGTCAAAGCCAAAGTCATTACGGTGGCCTACAAGACCCTTATGATCTGCCCCACTCTCCATGTCCTCTCTGATCCATCTCCTTGTACTCTCCCTCTCATTTTCTCTGCTCCAGCTACACAGGCCTCCTTATCGCTCCTCACACATGGCTGGCAAACTTGCACCCCAGGGCCTTTGCACATGCTGCTCTCTATGCTTGGGATGTTCTCTCAGATATCTGCAGCGCTCACCCCTTCACTTCCTTTGAGTCCTTACTTTGAGTCAGTTTCTCAGCCGAGGCTTCCCAGACCACACAGTCTAAATATTCAGCCCCTCCCCCAAATTCCACATCCTCCTTCCCTGCTGTATTTGCTCTTCAGCACTTATCGTTATGTATTATACTATACATTTTACTTATTTTTTTTATCGCCTGCCCCCTGCCACACACACACATACTATAAGTTCCATGAAGACAGGAATTTCTGTTTTGTTACTGCTGTATCCCAGCACCTAGAACAGTGCCTGGCACAGAGTGAGCCGTTCTAGGAGACCAGACATGAACCAAACAGACAAAATCCCTGCCTTCCCGGAATTCACATTCGGTGGGGAGGGGGCAGAATATTGATCCAAGTGCTTGGTGATGCTTTCGGGTTGGGGGGGAGCAGCAGCCATCTCTGCCCCTCTGGGTTACAGATGTTTCAGCCCACCAGATGTCTCCCCAGAACAGGGTGTGAGGGGCAGAAGGGACCTCCACCTGCAGGCAGTGAGTGGGCCCCGGATGTGGGGTCCGGAAGCCTTTGCAGGAAGCTCCCTCTTGGCCCCCAGGGCAGAGGGGAGGTGCCACGCTGGGCAGCCAGGGCCCTACGGACTGGGGTGGGAGCTGGGGTGCGTGGGTGCAGGGCCGGGCCCTAGGCTCTGACGCCGCTCCCCGACAGACCAGCTCCCGCCGCACCCTGGAGCACTATTTCCACGCCGTGGTGGCAGCCGTGGAGCAGACAGCCAGCGAGGCCAGCCCGAGCCGGGCGGAGCATCTGGAGAGGATGGAGGAGATTTACTGCTCGCTGCTGGGGCCGGCGGCCGCGAGGGGGCGCTGCGGCGGTAAGTGGCGAGCTGCCGGACCGGGGCCCGCCAGGGGCCGGGAGGGGGCGCCGGAGAGCAGCGCCAGATGTGCCGCGAGTCTACCCCGCTGCCGAGGGCGGGACGTTTGGCTGCTCCCGGGGCCTGGGGACTGCGGGGCAACCCAGGGCTTGGCAGAACGGGGCCAGGAAGGTGGGTGGTTTGGTCACGGCAACCGCTGACACCTACAGAGCGCCTGCTGTTCCCCAGTTGCTGTTCTAAGCACTTTAAATATATTGCACATACCGTATTAAATCAATGGAATCCTCACAGCAAAACTTAGGAGATAGAAACTATTATTACCCCCATTTTTCAGAGGAGAAAACTGAGTTAGAAAGAGGCTAAGATTCAAATCCAGGCTGTCTAGTTTTTCACCACTCTGTGTTAATAACCAAAGGATCTGGTGGAACAAAGACCGTATACAGAGCATCTACAATAGCAGATGGTCAACACCATTTACACCTGTTGTTGCGGCTCTTTATTCCACACACTTCCCTCCTATTTGCACCTTGCGATAATACCGGACACCGACGTGCAGCTCCATGTGGATGGGGGAGTCTGAAATAGCCTAGAGAAATGTCCTGAATATGTATTTCCTGGCTGTTGTGGGATGGTTCTGATTTGGGTCCTGTTTCCTGGTCGCCCAAAGTACCTGTGGAATGTGTCAGCCTACCTGTCCCAGAACACACGGTCACTGATCATGCACCTGTAGTTACAAGGCACCGGGTTAAGGACTGGAAACCGCTGGCAGAGGTCAGCGTGCCAGCCCCAGGGTTTCAACTTGACAGCCAAGGTTAGGTGGAGGCCGCAGAAAGCAGGGTGAGGTGGGCAGGACAGCCCCTGCCTACAGACTCCGTCTTCTCAGTTTTCTGCTTTTGTGTTGCTTTGCTATCCTGTACTGCCTCTGATCACCACGTGGCAATGCCTGCTCATGAAGCTAGAGCAAGCCCGGGGCCAAGCTGGCTTTGCTCCCCTTGGGTACCACTTCCTAACAGCAGAAACTCTGCAGGGACCAGGCGAGACCATATGGGCCACCCCCAACCCCAGCCACACCTGGGGGGCACCTGTCTCCCACCCAGACTTGCCCTGTGCATCTTAATGACCGGCCAGCACTCTGCTGAGCCCCTGCAGCTACAGGGGGCAGTATGGGACAGTGATTATAAGCAGTGTTGTGGGTAAGAGCATGGACTCTGGAGCCGGGCTGCCCAGGCTCTAATCCTGGCTCTGCCACTTACTCTGTGACCTTGGGCCAGTTACTTAACCTCTCTGTGCCTCAGCTCCCTCCCTGTAAATTGAGGGTGATAATATTACCTGTCACCCAGGGTCACTGGCAGGATCCAGAGAAATGGGTCAGGTGAGTAGAAGGGGCCTGGCAGGTGTAAGGTCTGCTGGGAGGGAATGACCGCCGTGGACCACTGGCGTGGTCAGGATTCTAGGAGGAGGAGCAGAGAGAAGGGTTGGCCCTGGTCTCTCCCCTGGACTGCCCAGGCTTCCTCCTGCCCCTGGACTTTGCTGATGAGGTCTTGTAAGCATCACCGAGAGGAGCAGATGTTAATTGAGTGTCTACTGTGTGGATACTGGAAGCAGCCCCGAGAAAGACAGGTCTTTCCTGCCTCATCTGGATGCACGCAGGGCATTTACAGAACACCCAGGGCTGGGGGCAGGGGCCAGGTGGGAGAGTAGGTTGGAAAGGGCCTTGTGAGCTGGTTTGTGATGGCTCCTAAGGGCTGAGCCGGAGGCTTGTTTGTGGGAAACAGGGAGCTGCCAGGCACTCTTGGGCAGGGAGGGGACAGCTGCTCTGTTGGGCCCTAGAAGAGCTGGTGGTGGCACAGATGGAAAGGCCAACCTCACAAGACCAGTTGTGGGAAGGAAAGGGTCCCTGACACCCCTCCAGGCCCCCCCACAGGAGCTGCGCAGGGCAGGGAGGGCAGAGGAGGGTCCCACACCCCTCTCCTCTGTGGCTTCCACAGCCCGCTCTTTTCTGCAGGTGACCCTGCCCAGGACCGGCCACCTGGCGTCCCCCTGCCCAGCCCCTGCATCACGTTCCACCTGTGGGCCGGCGAGGAGCAGCTGTGTACGTGCCCATGCCATCCACCGCTGTGTGGGGGCCGGCTGGAAACGGGGGTGCATGTCTACGTGTGTGTGTGCGTGTCTGTGTCTGTCTCTGTGTGTATCTGTGTCTGTCCGTGTGTGTCCGTGTACCTGTATGTGTATCTGTGTCTGTCCGTGTGTTTGTGTCTGTGTGTCCTCTGTGGGGAGCTGGCTGGACACAGGGGTGGGGTGCTCCAGCCTCACGTGACCTCATGGCCCTGACGGTCCCCTGCTCCCCCATCCAGGGAAGGAATTGGTGCTCTTCCTCCGCCCGCGGTCCCAGCTGCGCCTCAGTGCTGACTTGGAGGCCTTGGATCTGCAGGGCCTCCGTCCAGACCAGGAGCTGGCCCGGGTGTCCGTGCTGTCCACCGACAGCGGCATCGAGCGGGACCTTCCCCTGGGGGCCGATGAGCCACCTGCCCCTGGCAGCCCTGAGATGGAGCGCGCCGGGCTGCAGCGCAAAGGAGGCATCAAGAAGCGCGCGTGGCCCCCGGACTTCCTGATGCCTGGCAGCTGGGACGGGCCCCCAGGGCTGCACCGGAGGACAGGCAGGCCCAGCGGGGACGGGGAACTGCTGCCTGGTGTCTCCCGGCTGCACACGGCCCGGGTGCTGGTGCTGGGGGACGACAGGATGCTGGGGCGCCTGGCCCAGGCCTACCACAGACTCCGGTAGGGCCCCTGGGCAGCGGCAGGGGTGGGGGTGGGCCAGGGGAACAGGGGAGCTGGCACAGGCTGGCGGAGGATCAAGGAGTGGCAGGAGAGGGTCGGGAGGCAGAGGCCAGGGAGGGACAGGGGAGGACCCTGCAGCGTACCCCCTGCGTGGCCATCCTGGAGCACTGTGCTCGCTGCTGCAGGTGTTAGCCCATGAGTCCTCATGAGCACCCCGCGAGGCGGACGTTACTCTGCCCATTTTATATATGAGAACGTAGAGCTCGGAGAGCTGACGTCAACTGCCCAGAGTCAAGAGGTAATAAATGGCAGAGCCAGGATGAGCCGAGTGTGCTTGAAGCCAAACCCTGCTCTTACCCCCTGCGCTTTGCCGCCCACTGCCAGGAAACGGGAGAGCCAGAAGTTTTGCCTCACGCCCAGACTCAGCCTGCAGCTCTACTACATCCCCGTGCTGGCGCCCGAGGTGACTGGGCTGGGGGCGGCGCGGGGCGCGGTCAGGAGCGGGGGACTGGGAGAGGAGGGCCGGGGCTGGCCAGGGGAACACCTGCGGCCTTGTGTCCCCAGCTCAGGCACTGGAACCACTATCCCGAGAGTGTGGGGCTGGGAGAGACCTGCAGGGTCTTCCCCATAGATGGGGGTCTGGGGGCTGGAAGTGGCCAAAGATAGGTTCCCTCACGGTGGCAGCCTGCTCTCTCTCTCTCTCTCTCTCTCTCTCTCTCTCTCTCTCTCACACACACACACACACACACACACACACACACTCCTCCCACACTTCCTGGGACCACATAAGAGGAAAGTTCCAGCGGTGGAAACCCGCTGATCTAGACGTAGCCGCACTTGGCGGGTTTTACCTTCCATTGCACCCTCCACTTCCCATCGAGGAGCAATACGGTCAAAGCAATACTTGTCTCTCCCCTTGTAAGTCTGGGGATCATTTTCCAGTGACCCTGGCATTGAAAGTGGCCCTCAGCACAGGGTATCTCAGCTCCATCTGAGTTCATAGAACAGAACAATAATTTCATGTGCAGAAATTGAGGCCCCCAAGAAGTTAAATGATTTGACCACATTCACAAAGCCTAGGCCGATAGCCCCTGGGGCCCGGGGCCCCTCTGGCCAGGAAGAGGGTGCCAGAGAGCGGGGGCCTGATGGGTCTGCCCCATCCTCTTACCCCCAGGAGCCTGCAGCATCCAGGCAGCCCGAGCTGGGGGAGCTGGCCGCCTTCCTGGGCCGCTCGGACCCATGGTACGAGAGCACGGTCAACACCCTGTGCCCCGCCATCCACAAGCTGGCTGAGATGGTAGGGGCAGCCACGGTACAGGGTGGGAGGAGGGGGCCCGGGGCCTGGGCGTGGCGGGGGCAGAAGACACCATTGGGCAGGGAGGGTGGAATGGGCGTGGCAGGAGTCTGTATTTCCAGATACTGCGCTTGACCCCTGACATCCAGAGTCAGCCTCAGGGCTAGGATGAGGTAGGAGGGGAACGTGAGAGAGGAGCCCTAACGGGCTAGTGGTTTTGAATTCACTCGGAACACTTACCAGGCAACGACTTTGGATCAGACCACAGCGGAAAAAATGAAATAAAATGTTCTTTCATCAGTGCGTAGGCCAATGATATTCCTTCTTTTGAGAGCTTCCTACGATCACTTTTTGGTGATTGTTAGCAGCTGATGTTTCCTGAGCACTTACCGTGTGGCAGGCACTGTTCTGAGCATTTGCGGGAGGGACTAGCTCATTTCGTGCTCTCAGCAGCCCAGGGGAGGTGCGCTTGTCAGTAGGTGCTGTGGTCTCCGCTTTCCAGACCAAGCAGCTCAGGCCAAACGAGATTAGGTAACTTGCCTGAAGTGACGAAATGAGCGGTAGAATCCCACGTGCAACCGGGCAGCACATCCTCTCAACCAGGACCACACCGCCACACCCAGCCATGGCTGGCGGTGGGGACGGAACTCATCTTTTACTGATTTGAAGGGGCTTTAATAAACTAAGAGAATCATACCCTTTTTGCAGTCTTATATGTTGCAGGCAGTTTTCCCACTTTGTAACTTGCCTATCAGTTTTTTTGACTTCAAAAGTTTAATATTTTTATGTAGTCAGATATAGCACTTGTATTCTTTATGGTTTCTCCCTTTGGAATCACGCTTCGAAAGGTTAAATCAATATTCACTGATAATTTACTCTAACACTTTTCCTATCTCAATGTTTACATTTCAATAATTAGCCCATCTGCAATTAACTGGAGCTTTTAGTGTGAAGTATGTAATTTTGTTTTGTTTCAAATGTTGAGCCAGTTGTCCTAAAGCTATTTATTGCATAAACCATTTTGCCTCATCAATTTGAAATGCCACTTTTATCATTTGCTGAATTCTTACACAAGCTCAAGTTTATTTCTGGATACCTGTTCTCTCTCACTGAGCTAGTCATTTCTGTACAAATTGGCACTTTTATAATTTAATTTCTGGCAGAGCGGGCCCATCCCATTACTCTTCTTTTTCCAGACTTTTCAGACTATGCTTGTTTATTTATCTTTTCTGATAAACGTTAGAACTTCACTTCAAGTTTTGTTTTTATTTTTTAAAAATTTTATTGGAATTTTGATTGAAATTTGGAAGAAAATTAGTATCTTTAGCATATTAAGTTTTCCTCTCTTGGAGCATGGTATAGCTCTTCATTTATTAAAGTCTTCTTATATATCCCTCAGTATAATGGTACAATTTTCATCATACAGTTTTTGCCCATTTCTTGCTAAAGTTACCCCTCATATTTGCTAATGTTTCTTGCGGTTGTGAATGGTATCTTTCTCCCATCATATTTGAGTAGTCGCTACTTCTAGTATAAAAGGAAGCTATTGATTTGTACATATTTATTTATTTTCATTTCTTAAAGTGTAAAAACACACAACATACAATTTACCTTCTTTTACATGTTTATGTTTTACTTGCCACTTTACTGAGCTCTCCATTTTGCTTTAGCACTTGACTGACTGAGTTATCTCTTACATATTTTATTCAAATAAAGATATTTGGGGTGTGCATGCTTTCTGAATTATACCTAATCTGAAAATGTCTTTGCGTATACACAGAAGACCTCTTAGCTGGGTATTAAAATACTTTTCCTGGAAACTTGGAGGACATCACAGGAGGAACACTCAATGCAGGCCTCAGTGGTGCTCCTTTGTTGGTAGCTTTTTTTTCCCTGCCAGGACACACGTAAGATTTCGATTTTTCCCTGCTTCCCTTTCCCTTATAATTAACAGTTTGCATGGTCCTTATGCTTACTCCAAAGCAGTTTCCACATGAAGAGGCAGGAAACATTATGAGCAGTAACAGCATTATCAGAATAAGTTCATAGTTCCTCAGTGTGACCTTTCTGAAGGGAACAGTATTCCAACAGACCAGATGGGAGAGTCAGAGGGATTTCACAGGATTGGATATGAGTTGGAAGAGATAAACTCTGAACTTCTTTCACACTCTGATACTATCACATTCGATGTAGATTTCTGTCGTGTTTGCCTGAAAAACTCAAGCATTATGCTTTAGAATCATGGGGACTAGGGAGGGCCTGCAGGACAAAGACATAGTCCATTCCCAATAACATGCAAACATTAATTAGTTTATTAATAGATTCAGAGACCACTAGAGCTGAAAAAGACATCAGATCATGTGGTTCAACATCTCATTTTCTCTGGAAGGAAACTCAGGCCTCAAAGAGTTTGAATAACTGCCCCCAGCCACCTCGCTAATGGCAAGTAGCCAATCTAAGCCTAAAACCCCAACCAGACTCTTTCGTGATTAGTTACACGCTCAAGCCTCTTGTCACCCCAAGCACCCAGCACGGTGCCTTACACATAGAGGTGCTCAATATGTCTTTGTGTTCCCTGGGGAGACGGGGCTCTCTGGACAGGTATATTTTGATAAGGAGTAGAAATCAGGTGGTAGGAAAGGTTTGGAATGTGTTGAAGGACCCGCCGGGACAGTGTATCCCAGAAAGTATGTGGGGTCTTTGGAGTTTCTCGCTTAAGAAAACGGCACCTCCCACAGTAGCCTGGAGGAAGACGGCTGAAGACATTCCCTGTCTCCCTCGCAGCCTCCCTCCCTGGACACGTCCCGGACTGTGGACCCCTTCCTCCTGGATGTCATCGCCTACTATGTTCGCATGGGCACCCAACCCATCTACTTCCAGATCTACACGGTCAAGGTAAGCATCCCACCTGGGGCTCCCAGGGTGCCACGCCAGCCTGCCGGGTCCCAGCACCCACAGCCTGAATGCTCCGGCTCTGGGGAAACCCCGGTCACCAGGCTGCAAGTCATGGACACAACACACCCAGCCTGTCTTGGTTGTTAACTTTACCTTCTTAATTTCTGGATGAGCCAGATCATTACTAACTTCTAAGACCTCAAACGCAAGCAGTCGTAGACTTCTTTACGTGGCCTCCTGGAGGGGTGGGAGTCAGGGCAAGGCTGCTGTGGAAGTCATCCCCAGGAAACACTTCACCGCGGAAATCCTGACCTCTGTTCCAGTCTCTGGTCAGAACTCCCGTTGCTCAAGGCGCTCTCACCTCCACACCCCTTTTCAGCCGAGACCTCAGGCCAGTTCGACTGCTCACCTGCCCTCAGCGCTGCTGCCTGTCCTCCTTGCCTGCCGGTTCCCCTGCACCAGCCTCTTACCTGTCCCGCACTTCCCTTTGCACCCTCCCTGCCGTCTCCCCTCCAGCAACGCCCATGCCCAGACGGGTCTCCCACGTGCCTTACCCTTGCTAAACCTGGGCTTCCGAGCACCACCTGGGGAGACACATCCAAAGCCCTTTGGCCCGAAGTCCCTCCACATTTGAGGTGTCCAGCCTCAGCAGGGCCCACGGTGCCCCTCGGCAGCTCCCTGGTCCTCTGGAACAACGGCTGTTCCGATCCTCACCACTCTTTCGGCAAATGCCCTTTCCGCCCACTCCACTGAACTGAAAAAGCAGAGGCCATTGGGCCCCCCTAAACTGCCTGCACACCCCGCAACGCAGCCACACCCACTCCCATCGTCGCAGTGGACGTGGCCCTCCTGCAGCGCAGGCTGAACCCCTTCACCCTGCCCCTGACTCGGCTGCAGCCACCTCTTCCTGCGCCTTCCTCCTTTGTTCACCTCCTTTCACCGGTTCCTCCCCTTCCGTCGGTCTTGGCGACCTATATCAAACAGAACAACCTTCGGAGCCTATGAAGTTCCATTCGTTTTCCCATTGAGGGTGTGCGCAGCAATGGAGCCTGGGAGAGGAGCACGCTGAGGTCAGACTTTCTGCGGACCTCGGTCTTATCTCCGCCTTGTCCGTCTCCCTCCGTCCCCCTCGATCCTCGAACAGCAAGCTGGCTCCTCCGAAGCCATTTACCAACGGCCTCCAAACTGCCAGGCCCAGAGGACGTTCTCCAGCCCTGACTCACCGGGCCTCTCTACTGCACTGGACAGTCGGCCACCACACGTTTCCTTTGTTCTTACAATTAAATGTGTACTAGCCGAGCTTCTGTCAGAGTTAGAGAAATGAAAGCACGTATTTCCCCCTTCATGAAGCTGCCCTCCCTGGACCCCTGTGACCCTGTCCCCTGGTGGGGCCTCCTCTGCTGCCTTCAGAGCTGCCACTCTGCCCAGCCGGTCCCTTCGTTCCGTCTAGGTCTTCCACGCCTTGCTCGCGCCGGGCCCTGGGCCTGGAATGCCCTTCTCTCCCTCGCCCCACATCCTCCCCTTCACCCCCTTCCACTCTCAGTCGCACGGCAACGCTGCCCTGACCTCTCTTCCCCTCACCCCCCCGCTGGGGCGGGGGGTGCCCCTCCTCTGTGCTCCACAGTGCTCTGGGCACAGCTATAGCGTTTCCTCCGGCCTTTGTCATAGACCTGCAGGTATGTCACAGGCGTCCCTTGGGATAAGGGACCGCATTTTGTTTATCTTCGAAGCTCCTGCTGTTAATACAATAGAGAGTGTGAGTGTGAGTGTGAGTGTGTGTGTGTGTGTGTGTGTGGTCAGGGGCCTGGCTGGGTGGCTGGGTGTGCAGACAGAGGCAGCGTGGGGCAGGGCGACACTCATGGCTTTGCTTCCTGCTTCCTCCACCGACCGGCTGTGTGGTCACGGGCACTCTCTAAAATTAATTTCTCCATATTTAAAACAGGAATAATAATCTTCACCTGCCATAGGATTCTTTCGAGAATTCAAATGACTACCAAATATAGTAAAGACGTAGGGGAAGAGAAGGGCAAGGTCGGCACACAGAAGATGCCGACCAGCGACCAGCGACCAGCGGTTACGTGGTCAAGAACCCCAGCTGTGCTATTAACACTTTCTACACTGGACGGGTCACGTAACACCTTCAAGCCTGAGTTTTCAGGCCCCTAAGACGAGGCTAATGATACCTTCCTCCTAGGGGTGCTGAGATAATGTGGGCCAAGGGCCTACAAAGGGCCCAGCACAGAACAAGGTCTCAACAGAAGGGACTCCTGAGCCCTCCTGGGTCTCGGTCCCTTGTTCCTTTGTGCCTTTGAGCTCCTGTTGGCTCCCAGGTCTGGTCTGCTCATACTCCTACAGCAAACCACTGCGACACAGACTTGGACACGGGTGTGTTACCCCAGAATTCAGTCCGGGTCACCTGCTACTGAGAATCTAACTCATATTTGCTTGACGCCTCGTTCCTTGTTCCAGGGAAGGCCCAGTGCCACACCCCTGGCCCCTGAGACACCTGTGAGAACCCGGGGAAGGATTTCTCGTGGCCCCGTCTGCCTCTAGGTTCCTGTCTTCCCAAATTCTTGTTCTTCGCTCTGTGTCCTGTGCTAGGTCTTGTCTTTAACACGCCTTCCTGGTTTCGACCTAAATTTAAGCCCTTTCTTTGATTTCCAAAAATGCAAAACAAAATAACACAACGCAAACTAAAAAGCCTCTCAAGACGGTAAAGAGAGTAAACGTCTCAGCAACACGAATAACTTAAAATGAAAGACGTGGCCCCCGGGGCACAGCTGTAGCTGCATGAAGGTGGGTTTGCTGTCGTGCTGCGGTGACGGAGGACACGTCCCGCGGGGGACCAGGACGCATCGCAGAAAGAAGCCGTTAGAAAGAACGTGTTCTAGGAGGGGGCTTGTGTTGGGTGGGTTGGGGGAGGGTTCCAAAAGGCAGTACTGCGCTCAGGATTGGTTGCTGGCAGGACGTGGGAGTAATTCTGGGACGGGGGATCTCGATGATTCTTACTGAAAAGGCCAAGGACTCAGCGGTTACTCATGTTTGGCTGGGACGGGAGGGCAGGGGATGGCAGCGCACGTTCCGGAGTGTCTGGTTTTTGTCTTGATCCGTCGCACTCCCACGGCGGCCTTGCCTGATGATGTTGGCATCTGTGAATTGTTGACGGTCGGCAGGACCCCGCGGTCTCACTGCGAGTGCCAGGCCGGCTCCCAGCCTTCAGGGGCTGCTTTCCTCTTTCCCACATCCCTGTCCTCGAAAACCCTTTGGCCACTCTTCCACGTTGTTGGGACGCCCTCTGTCTCCCGCCGCCCACACCTGGGCTCCTCTCTTCCCTGCTGCCTTTCTCTCGGGCTCCTGCTCCGGGATTTCCACCAGGGCTCCTTGGGTCACGTCAGCTGTCACACGCCCTCTGCTCGCACAGCGGTGGCTTCTCTGTGCACTTCCGAGCACTGAGCTCTGCCTTCTGTCCTTGCTCTGCGGCGTGTCTACAAGAGGTTTCATCACCTTCCCTGAAGTAGCTTTGTCTCCTGCTCCTGCCCTCCCCGTTAGACAGTAGCAGCTACCAGGCGGTTTGGGTTTTCAGGAAGTTTCTTACACTATTTATAATCTGTTGGATCGCCGTAGATGCAGACAGATTCAAACCCAGGCAGGTTTTAAAGCAGTCTGCAGAGCTGGCAGGGCGAGTGGGGCCACCTGCCCACTTCTGGACACTTTCCCAACCGGCCACGTCCTCGGGCTGCGGGGGTGCGGGGAGCTGTCCAGGGCCCAGTGAGTCAGCCTTCTCCAAACCTCCCGCCCTTCCTCTCTCCAGATCTTCTTCGGCGACCTGAGCCGAGACCCTACAGAGGACATTTTCCTCACTGAGCTGAAGGTGAAGATCCAAGACTCCAAATTCCCCAAAGGTGAGCCTCTGCCTCATGTCAATGTCGCCTTGGCTCAGCTTCCCCCACAGCCCGCTCCCCTCACCTCTCACCTAAGGATACCCGCGTCCGCCTATATCCCCCCCACCTCCACTGTCCCACACCTCTGCTGAATGCCAGGGCTGTCCTGGGCCCCTCCAAGCTCCCCCAGACTGAAAGGCAGCCTGGCCCCGAGGCGCCGCCTCTCCGTCCAGGGGGAGGCCCCAGGTGAACCAGCTCCAGCCCTCAGTGAGGCGGGCAGTCGGGGTGGAGAGGGCTGGGAGCCTCGCCCTTGAGCCCCTTCTCATCTCCCCTCAGATGGTTTTTCGCCCAGGAGGAGAGGCATGGCCGATGGCCCAGGGGCGGAGCTGTCCATGTGCTACCAGAAGGTCAGTGTACGTGGGCGTGGTCAGGAGGTGGCCTGGAGACAAAGCCAAAGGAACCTTCTGCCCTTTTCTTGAAGCTGCCCCTAGAGTGTCCCAGCCTTCGGAGAGTTTTGCAGGGCTGGGTGGGTTAAGTTTACCTTATGTATGGACAAGGCGGTGATCTGATTTAAAGAACAAGGGGGCTGGCTCCTTGCTCAAAAATATCTTCCTTGATAGCCGACCAGATGCTTGAACTGATGTCACTGGGGTTTTTTCCCTCTGCATCTGGAAGGTGGAACATGCTCTTGGGGGCTAGGAATTCTGTGAGCCTTTATCTGCTAGCCCCTTGCGGGACCTCAGTGACACAGGCAAGACTCTCAGGGCAGGGGTGGAAGGCAGGGGAGAGAGGCAGACTGTGGATGTGGGGATGCGTGGAGGGGAGATGTCCTGAGGACCCCCACCTGTTCCCCGATCCCCCTCCCCAGGGCCTGCTCAGCCACCGGCCCCGAGAGGTCAGCGTTTCCCTGCGGGCCACTGGTCTGGTCCTGAAGGCCATTCCAGCCAGTGACACGGAAGGTGAGGAGCTGGGAATGCAAGAAAAAGAAAGAAGGAAGGGACAAGAAGCGGGTAGTTGGGGAGAGCAGAGGGGACAAGGCCGAGCGATAGAGATGGGGGAGCCCCCTCATCGTCCCTGGGATCGCGGAACTCCAGCTGAGCCCAAGGCTGGGCACAGGTGCTGCCCAGGGGAAGAGGGGGCGTGTGGTCCCTGCCCTCAGGTTGCTCACCGTGCCGTGACCACACTCTGGCACTGGCCTCTGACTGGGCCTCTGCAGCCTGGTGGGACACAGCTGGAAGGTGGAGGGACCCCAGGAAGGAGTTGCAGTTCACCTCCTGTGCAGGGGAGACTTGCATTGTTAGAAATTTTGGATTTTGAATGTTTCCCCCAAAATTTTGGATTTTGAATGTTGTTCCCAAAAAAGTGCAATAATAAAAGATGCCAATTTACATGCATATAGTAAATCATAAATATTAGCTCTTACTATGAGATCTTGGTCTCTGGGAACAACGCAAGGATGGCAGCTTGGATCACTAACCATTGCACACGTTTGCCAGAGGCCGGGCAGCCTTCTGGGTTCAACACTTTAACTCTTAAGCATGATCACCCTATGATGTAGGTGTTAGTATTAGCAACTTTATTACTGGAGAGGAAACCAAAGCAAAGAGAATAACTTACTCAAGGTCACCTCTGTGAGGAAGAGTCAGGACTGGGATTCACACCCAGATATTCCCAGGCAGGAGTCTGTGTTCCTCCCCACTGCCCCACACTGCCTCCCTGTGATTGACAAAGCTCAGCAGACTAGACTGAAGGGATGTTAACCACAGATGCTTGTAGAAGATCATTCCAGAACAAATTAGAAAGTTCACTGAGGCAGTTCTATCTCATGACCGCTCTATCCCCAGTGTCCAGCTCGTGTCCCGGCACATAGTGGATCCTGGATAAACATTCACTGAATAAATGAAGTGCTACTTACACCCGAACATTTGTTTTTTAAAAAAGAATGAATAAATTTGGAATATTCCAGAAGAAACATAAAATGAAAATACACACTAGCCAGGCTGGAATGCTTACGAGGAAGCCAACGCTAATTCCTCCTCCCCTATCCAACTAGGAGTAATTACCCTGTCTCTAAAACCCTCTGTGGCTTTGCTAGCTCTCCGATTATGACACCTCTCTGTGTATGATGCATTTGTATTCTGAATGGGCAGCATGGCGCCTCAATTTTCTTGGCATCTGGCACAAAGAAAAAACTCAAGTATTATCACTTCCTGATAAAATGGCTTCCAGGTGAGTTAAATTTGTGGGTAACATACGAAACTGTTTCACAGCGAGACATTCTTGAACCACATGGAGGAGACCTGTCATTTTGGCAGCAGCTCATATAACCCAGAGGTGGTTAAGGAGCAGGGCGTCCTAGCGCAGGGTCAAGAGCCAGATGGGCAGGGCTCAAACCCCAGCTTTGCCACTTACCATCTGGGTGACCTTGGGCAAGTTACTTGTGACCTTGCTACCTGTTTTTATTTTTTTCACTTCTGCAATGGAAATAATAGACACTAACAATAAACAATAAATGTTAGCTCTCGTTAAAATTGTATTCCTTCTATTTCCTTCACAAGACTCTCACCCCTCCCACCCCCACTCCAGACCCTATCAGAACGGGTCTGGTGATGCCAGAACCCCCTTAGAAGCACAGACGTCTGAGGACCTCTTTAGCTGGCAGGGAGGGATTAAGCCCAGCAGGAGTCACACAAGTGAGTTTTGACTCATTCTACACTATTAAGAAAGTCAAAGAAACATTCAGCTTGTTGGGAGCAGTGTGACCCCTGGTGACTCTGTCCTGCATGATATCCTGGGCTAGGTATTCCTTACATCCTAGCATGCCCGATGGTGGCAGGGAGGTTCAACAGAACCTTCATCCTTTGGAAAAGCGGTGCAGGCGAAGATGAGAAAGGTGGTGGGTGGGGGTTTGGGTTGGTGATGGTTGCTGGGCCTGAGGGTACAGAAACCTGTGGGTTCACCAGGGAAGGGGGATGGGTGATTAGGAAGGAACTGGGGCTTGGCTGGGATCCAGGTGGAATAGTGAAGTGGGGGCCGGGCAGGGTGTGGGGGGTTACCCTGGGGGTGAGGGATCAACATGGGTTCATGGAGGTCTTCTTAGGACTGAGAATTGCAGACTCCCCTGCTTCCCTGGAGGCCCAGTCACAGCCCCCGAATTTCATTCCACTTCAGGGCCCTCCCAGCACCCCCCAGCTGCCGCCCCTGTGACAGACCATGTATGTCTGAATGTCAGCGTGACAGAGGTTGTCAAGTCCTCCAACCTGGCGGGAAGGTCCTTCTCTGTAAGTACCTGGTGGACTGGGAAGCGGGGTGGCCAGATGGGGACCCAGGTAGGTGGCTGGGGGCCGGAGGATGATATTCCAAGAAAGCTGACCTCTGAGTCTTTCTGAGCCTTTGCTACCGAGTGGGTCTTCCTGTCAGAAAGAACCCACTTTCCAGTCCGTCTGTCTGAAATACTGCGCGCCAGCTGGTAGAGGGAAGGCCCTCCACGTGCTGACTGCCTGAGGATCTCAGACAAACCCAGATCGCTGCAGACACACCCACCTTCTGTCATCTCCGGCCACCACACCCAGCCAGACTCCCGAACAACAGTTGCCCGACCTTTGACCAAATCGAGGCAGCTCTCTCCACCCCACTGCCCCACCTCCGCCCCTTGCCCTTTGCCCTTTGCCCTTACTGTTACTGGTACAGACAAGAGACCCCCACACTCTCTCCCCATCTGACGGTCTCTGGACTTCCCTTCCCCACGCAGCTCAGCCTTGGAGCCCCAGGACTGCACCTGAACCTCGTTCTCACTGACATCCCCCAGTCCCTTGCAGCCCCCACCAGGCTCTCGCTCCGCGGCAGGGCCAGCCACATACTCAGTCCCTATGCCCAGGTGGCTGAGTGCTTCTGGAATAAATCTTGCATCCAGGTTGATTGCAGCCACAGCCAAACTCACGTCTTCCCCCTCCCTGATCCTTGGGATCACTCAGCCCTTTTCTTGACTCCCTCTCCCAGCTCCCCTCCTCCTGTTCGCAGTCTCTCTTCTCTGGCTTTGGCCTCTCCCTCTCTGCGGGTCCTCCCTCCTCGCCTACACATGTGCTCGGGTCTTTTCCATCTTCAATAAAAGCAAAAACTCTCTGCCATGACCCACCCACCTCTCTAGCTACCTGCTCTATCTCCTTCTCTCCTTTCTTGGTTGAGCTCCTTGAAAGAAACCTCTAGAAGAGTTTCCAGTCCTTTAACAAGGACTCTTCTACGCACGACCATCTGCTTATACTCACTCTATCATAGCAAAGCCACCTCCATGGTGCCAAGACCCATAGTCACTTTTTAGTCCTTATATTTCTTAATTCTTTTTTTTCTAAAGATAACATTTTAACCTATAAACAAAAGTTTTATTATTTATTTTAGGAAATACAAGAAGCACAAAGAAGTAATTCACTAGTAGTCCCAATTCCGGGAAAGGATGACCATTAACATTTTCAGGTGTAAACACCCAGGCTTTTTTTCTGTATATTTGTATATAATCGAGAGCTACAGTACATACTGGCCTACAACCTGATGTTTACTCAAAAATATTCTAAAGCCTTGTGAATATGTCTTGGTGGGACCTTGCTTACATTATTAAATATGTTTTGTGTCATTAAGTACGTTTCATTAAATATTTATTATATGATGGTTGCATATGCCTGTATAATTATTCAAATGAATTCTTACATGACATTTAAGTAAGCTCTCATTTTTCACTACTATAAGCATAGTGTGAGGAACATCCTTAGGGAGAAAGATGTGCTAAAAATCAGAGTTATGCCTTTTTAAAAAATGCTTAGAAGTGAAATCACTCAG
Organism: Indri indri; assembly: GCA_004363605.1. Taxonomy (NCBI): domain Eukaryota; kingdom Metazoa; phylum Chordata; class Mammalia; order Primates; family Indriidae; genus Indri; species Indri indri. The sequence continues at coordinate 37,282 of RJWJ010007637.1, read as the reverse complement.
TCGGATGACATTCATATTTTAGGACATTTTATATATTTTGCTAATTGCCCTCCAGAAAGTCTATACCAAGTTCTGCCCTCACTTTAATGTTCGACTGCCAGTTTTGCAGCATAATTAACATATCGATTGACTTTTTTGTCTTTGCACATTTGATTGTCAAACTTTCCATTATTTTAATTTGTTTCTTTCATTACCAAAATTAGTGAACTTGAATAATTATCAATAATTTATTGATAATTTCTATTTCTTCATGTATTTCCTGTTTATGTTCTCATCCTATATTAATACTGTGGTGTCTTTATTTTATAATAAGAGGACATTAACCCTTTATTTGTCATATATTTTGGAAATAATTTTCCCAGGCTGTCTTTTAATGCTTTTTTTTTTTTTTACCCAAAACAGCTTTATATTGTGATGTAGCAAAACCTACCAATCACTTTCCTTTAATGATTTCTGACTCTGATATGTTTATATATGACATATGTCTGAACATCACATCTCATAAAATTTAAGACATATCATAATTTTACATACTAATAAGAAACAATGCTACCTAAACTATGAACAATGCTTTCTTATCACATTGGTTGCAAAATACTTCCTAATTTCAGAGATGTTAAAATATGGGGGAAAAATATGTTTTAGAATCAATGAAAATGGCATGCCTATTTAATATGTATGTTGTTTCTTTCACGTGGTTTAATTCCTTCTTCTATTTCTTTACTCAGTTTAAACATTTTTATTTTATAATCTGATTTATGCACTTACATTATCTGTAATTAGTGGGTATCTAATCCTTCTGTCTACTGCGTTCACTGACCCCCTTGGTAGCTTAGTTCCTTGTATGTTTCCTCAATTACGAGCTCACATTTGTTGGGGCTTTATCTGTGGGAAACCTGGGTGGAAAAACTGTCCTTCCAGAGAAATTCTGTATTTTCTCTGCATTTGCCAAGTGCTCCCGTGATGTTATCAGCCTAGGACCATATTTTGAGTCCATGTCTGGCTCAGAAATTTCCAGACCATGAAGAGAATGTAAATGTGTACTCCAAACCCACATCGGGAGGCTTTTCTGATGCACTCATAGCACAAGCCAAAGCAGACAGGCCCCCTGTGGTCTCCTGTGCCTGCTGGAGTTTTTTTTCTAATCTTGTCTTCACTGAGAGCGTGGCCTTCAAGAGTCCTTGAACAGAATCTCAGTTTCAATCCCAGCCTTGTCTTCCCATGCCCCTGTGGCTGTTGAAACCTCAGCCCCTAGATTCCTGAGATTAGCAAATGCTCCTAGGACAGCCAAAGCATCTGATTGACTTCTTTGGAATTTATTGACATTTTCTTCATTGCTTGGCACATAATCAATTGTTTGGTATCTTCCAGCAACTAAAAAATACACATGTGTTTTCCATCTATAGAATATACAAAGTATGACGTTTAATTATTAAATCAAATACATTATGTTACTGTAATCTACAAATTTAAAAAATGTTTTGTCCACTTCATCTGTGCAAAACTGAGAGGGGTTTGTTGACATTCCTGCTCTGATTTTGCTTTTGTCAATTCTATCTCCATTCCTTTGAACCTGAATTTTCTTCTAATTTTTGATGCTGCTGTTATCCAATATGATGCCTTCTTATGCCCGGTCTTTGTATGAGACCATTTTTTTTTTCTTTCCTCTCTGGAAGCTTTGGATGCTTGATTTCATAGAGAGTTCTGGAATGTCACAGGAATATAGTTCAGCGGAATCTTTTTTCATTCATTATTTTGCCCCTTTGATGGGCATTCTCATCGCCCATCAAAGGGGTAAAGTGTGGAGACAAGACATGCATCTTTCAGTTCCGAGATATTTTCTAATGTAATTTTAAAAATAATTTCCTCCCCTTTATCTCTTTGCTTTCTCTTTCTGGAACTATAACTAGTCAAATGTTCTGCCTCCTAGACTGATACTCTAATTTTCTCATCTTTTCTCTCCCAATGTGCTTCCATTGTTGTTTGCACTTTTGGGGAGTTTTCTTCAAAGTCATTTATTGAATGTTTAAACTTCACAAACTCTTTCTTGTTTCTGGCGGTTCAATTTCAATAGCATTCTATTCTCGCTTCATGGATGCAGTACCTTCTCGTATCTCTTTGGAGATATTAACTATGGTTTATTTGAAATTTTCTTCTGCTCCCTGAATGTTGTCTGTTTCCTCTGAATTCCTGTTTTCTGTTTGTTTGTTGTGGCCTCTCTCTCTCTCTCTCTGCCTCTGTACTGCTAGGGTCTGTCTCCAAATATCTGGTGATCCTTGGCTATCTGTTCACATTCACGAGTGGGGCACTAAAGTGCTGAGTTAATGGTGGGCTTCTCAGCGGGCAGTCCGAAGGCCACAGTCTTTTCCAAGGGGGAAACCTAAATGTCTGAATTGGCAAGTCTCTTTTCTAGGACAGTTTTGTTTTCCAGAGATGAGTCCTTTCGCTCCCACCTTGGGGAGTGAAGGGGGTTGAAGGGATGGGCCTGCTGTCTCTCTGGAGCTGGGTTGGGCAAGAGGATCGGGGGGTTCACCAGTCAGTGAGCAAACTTTCATGCAATCCACCTATTTGCAGTACAGCACTTCACTCCGTCCTCCTCCATCTGTGGTCTCCCCAAGTCCAGAGTCTCTCTGGTTCTGTTTCTCTGGTCTCTGTGGCAGGGGGAGAGTTCATTGCTTGGCTGCACAGGGGGAGTGGGAACCTGAGGAGTCTAACCACTCATCAAGCCAGCTTTCAACCAATTCCCCATTGTCAGGCTCCTTCTCATCCCCACCGTGTGTGGAACCAGCTATCTCATAAGCCTTCCCAGTGTGGACGCTTACGTGTGACCTTCTTCTTCTATAAGTTACCCACTGCCATTTCTTTGTCCTTTCTCTGCGCTACAAGATTGTGGTCTAGGACTTGAGGTGCTTTCTAATTTCACCAAAAGTGTACCTCCTTGTTTTGAGCTGAATTATAAGAGGGGAAAAAAATGAGAAAATATATACTTTGCCATTTTGAAATGAGAAATTCTCATCTCTTTATTTTTAAAACATTTTATTTTAGATATGCCTCTTATAAATAGCATATAATTTGATTTTGTTCTGATTCAGTCTGAAAGTCTTTGTGGGTTTTTAAAAAATATATGGTAAAAAAACATAATGTAAAATTTCCTTTCTTAACCATTTTTAAGTATACAGTTCAGTGGTGTTAAGTATATGCTCATTGTCATGAAACACATTTTTTTTTTTTTTAACAAATGAGAGTTTAATCCATCAATGCTAACTTTAAGTGCTATTTGAGCTTTGCCATTTTATCTTGTGCTTCCTGGGGTTTTTAAAAATGCTTTTGGCTGGTTTTTCATGTTTCATTTGCTATATTGTTTGGGTTTTGTTTGCTCATTACCCCCTTCCCTGATGATTTGGAAGTTATATGTACTTCCTCTTCTATCAGTGGTTACCTCTAAATTTAAAATATGTACATTTGAAATTGTGATTATATGTTAACACTCAGATGAAGCTGTCTTCTAGCGCTGTCATAGAGGTTTCCCAGTTTTGTATTCCTTTGGTCAATTTTGAATCAATTCCACTACTAGAACTGAAGCCCTGTTCTCTGAGACTTTAAATACCCTAAATCCATAAATTCAGAAACACCGTGTTCTTATAGTTTTTCATCTACATGTCTGAATATTACTCTTTGGCCTCTTCCTGAACCCTTTTTCCTAAATTCTTATATAGGTACTCTCTTCTCAACTTCTATCCATGGCTCACTTCTTCTCTCATTCCCTGGACTGTTACAAATCCACTTAGAAAGCTCTAGTACAATTTGTTAAGGACTCCCAAATCTGTATCTCCTGGTCTGATATTTACCCCTGAGTTTCTGACTCCTGTATTCACCTAAGTTAGCAGGAACTGGATGTCCCACAACACCCCAAATGCAAAACATTTAAATCCAAAGCCAGTGCCTTGGAATAGCTGAGAGCTCTCTAGAGCCAGACTGCTTGGGAGCAGATCTTGGCTCTGCCATTTACCAGCTATGTGATGTCAATCTCTCTGTGCCTCATTCAGGGTCATTACATCAAACGGGGATACAGTGTCCCTCAGTATCCACAGGGGATTCGTTCCAGGACCCCCGAGGATACCAAAATCCGTGGATGCTCCAGTCCCTTAGCCTTCCGTATCCGCGGGTTCTACATATGCAGGTGTGGAAAGGTCCGACTGTAATATTACAATATCGCCTTCCTCATCCAGCTGTTGTGAGGATGAAGTGTTTGTGGCATGTAAAGCTCTTAGAAGAGGGTTTGGCTGAGCAAACGCTATGTATGTGTTAGCGGTTACTTTCGTTTCATCCCCTCCTTAGCTCTCTTCTCTCATTTAATGGTACCATTATTAACTACTCGCCTCTGCCAGAAACCTGGGTGTCATCCCTGATGCCTCCTCTTCCTCGCTTCCCCACGCCCTGCAGGTTTTCTCCCTCAAACCCTTCTCAAATCTTTCCCTTCCTCTCTGTCCTCCCCGTTCTGGGTCCAGCCTGGTTGACAATCATCCCAGGTTTCCCGCACTTGGGACTTCCAGTGCTAAAACCAGGAAAGTCCCAGGCAAACCAGGACAAGGTGATGTGCGTAGGTCTGACTTTCATCCATCCCCTTTTCCTGGAAAATGCAGCAGCCTCCCAGCTGGTCTCCTGGCACCACCCCAGTGCTCATTGAGTCCACTTTCCCATCTCCACCCACGTCACCGCACACTTAAAACCCCTCTGCCATTTCATGTTCTCCAAGGGCAGAAAATCTTTCTGGTGTTGCGTAGCTTGGCTGTTCCTCCTCTCTAGCGCAGCTCTGGCCACTCCCCGCGGGGCCTTCCCTCTGTGATGTTCGGGAGTGTTCCTGAAGCCACAGCTCTGTGCCTTTGCTCACGCCGGCTGCTTGACCTGAAGCCCCATTCCCCCTTCCCCCTCCGCACCTTCCTTCCGTAGCTCTCGCTCACCCTGCCCGATGCGACTCAGGTGTCATCTCCCCCAGGAGGCCTTTGCCGATGCTCTTCCCCCTTCCTCCTCTCCTTGGTGGGCTAGGTGCCCCACCCTTGCACCCCCATAGAACCCTGCGACACAGCCATGGAAGCATTTGTGACGCTATAAATGGCATGATCTTTGTATGTTAGTGGCCTGCGAGCACCCTGGGCTCAGGGTCCTTGTCTTAGTTCCCCGTTTCCCCTGGCTTTCTGCGTGGTGTCTGGCACGCAGCAGGGGCTCGCCAGATGTGTGTCCAGTGATCTATTCCACCCTCCTTATCCCAGATCTCATCCTGGAACCAGAAGCTTACTCTCCAAGGCAGCCCGTCCACTGCAGCAGAGCTCTGATTGGCTGACAGGTCTGCCACCTTGAGCTGAAATCGGCTTCCTCTAGGGCAGCCCGGTATTTAAGCTTTAGGCTCCAAGGTGGACCTGTTTACCCTTATGTTGCATTTCCTCTTTCGAAGTCGGTTCCTTGCAGCGGTTTCTGTTTTCAATGACCCCTTTAAACAACCTATTCAGGGGCTTTTTGAAAATCTAAACTTATCACTCCATCGAGTTGCCTTTTGTCTCTGCACTGGCTTGCGGGGGGCTGGGGGCGGGGGAGTGGGGGGTGGGAATTCCAGTAGCCGGGCTTTCCTCTTGGGATTAGGCAGGTCCGTGTGCCTGTTCCGTCCAAATGGATAGGATGAAAACCACTGAGCAGCAGGGGGAAGCTCATGGGGAGCGGGAATGAGGCATTCCCGGCGTGGAGAACAGCATGGGAGAGTTTAAGGGTCAGCAAACATGACCCTGGCTGGATTGGAAGTTTGATATAGAAGAGTAGTGAGAAGAAGGCAGCAACAGAAGAATTGGGGCGTTGGGGCGTGGAAGGCAGGAAGCCACCAAGACAACAGGGGACATTTAGCAGCATTTTGCTCATCCCCTCACCTTACTGAGACTGGGACCCTTTGCACGCTCTGCCTCTGGCCCTTTCTGCTGGTCTCTGTGGCCACATTCATAGACTGAAATTCAACTCTCCTGTGGGCCGACGTCAAGCAGGTAGGGTGTGTCTAGGTACACAGACCACAAAGGAGAAGCAAAAGGCCTCTGCCTACACTGTGGACAGGTGGGAGGAGGCCTGAGACTGCACGTGATGGCCTAGAAGGCAGGGCCAGGTCCTGCCAGAGACACTCAGAGCAGCCTGATGCAGGAGAAAGAGCATGACGTCGGGAGTCAGGGAGCTGGGCCCCCCAACTACCACTGTGCCACCCTCAGCGGGTCCCCTTCAATGGTTCCAGGCCTAGGTCTCCTCCCCTGTGGAAACTGTGAGTGTCCCTCACCAGGTCCCGTCAGTTCAGGTGTGGTCCTATTAACGATGGCACACTGAAGGCAGCTGGCTTCCCCCAGCCCCGGCTCATGCAGGACTTCAGCCCCCTGCAGTCTCTCCAGGTGTTTCTGGAAGGTCAGGATGACATCCCAGTGCCAACGATCATCCCGTTAGCTGTCTGGCCAGTGCCCATGAGGTTCCACCGCCTGTCCCCCTGACCGCAACTGCCCATCGTGGCTGACAGCTCCAGGGCACCAGAGCTGCCACAGGTTCTGTTGACAGCAGCGGAGGAATTCCCTCTCCCTGTGTGTTACCTTCTCTTACGGGGGCCCCCGTCTTACAGAGGTTTTGGTAACTTTCTGTCTTTACTCACGACCCACCTGCGCAGTCGCACAGGAGCCTATGGATAGGTGACAATAGGAGGGCTTGGCCTAGGAGACGAAGGAAGGAGAATCCACAGAGGGTTCCCTCCCCTCTGACAGCTGAGGCTTCATTACTGAGTCCATTACTCATGCTTGGCTCCTTCGTGGAAAATTATAATTAATAATAATAACCACCCAACATTAATCAGAGCTCTTACCATGTCCCGGGCACTGTTCCAAGCACTTAACATATGCCGTCTCAATCTTCACAACAGTCCTAAAAGGTAGCACAGAGAGATTAAGAAACATGCTCAAGGTCACACACCCAATAAGTGGCAGAGCCAGGATTAGAACCCCGGGCAGTCTGGCTTAGAGATTGTGCTCTTGACCCTCCCCCCAGGGCCTGCGGACTTCCGGCTGGCCCACCCCCACCCCCGTCCCGCAAAAGTTCAGCTGAAACGCCCGGACACGCTCAACCCCGCTAGCTGAGGCTGCTGCTCGAGCCTCTGCTATGCGATGATGAGACAGTGGATTAACTCTGCGGTTCGCAGCCCTGCCTGCGCCAGAGATCTTTTTAAAAAATGCCCATGCCTGGGCTCGACTCCATGTCACTTAAATCAGAATCTCTAATTTTATGTTTTTGGAAGGTGACTCTGTGGGCAGCCAGGGTTGAGCAGCTTGGATGGGATGGACTCCGGAGCCTCCAGGCTGGAGTCTATCCACAGCGGCTCCATCGTCCTGTGGTTGTAAATCACCAAAAGCTGCTGTGTGTATGTGGAATGGGCCAGCCACCTCTGAAAGCCCCAGGACACCCCAAGTTCTCTGTCCAATGGGAGGGAGGCCTGTCTGGGGCCTCAGGTTGGGTGTTAGAAGGATGCCTGGGGCTGCTTTCCTTCAGCCTGGGCTGAGGCTTGCGGATCCTTGGCTGCTTTCTAGACCCTCTGTGTCTGCCCCAGATAAACAGTGTTGTATGTGTTATAATTTAGTGCTGAGAACTGGAGTCAGACTCATAAAACACCTGAAGTACCCCAAATCCCACACATAACAACATGACTGTCACATAGAAGGTGCTCAGAAAATGTGTGTTGAATAAATCAATGCTCAAACTCAGATAACTTGACAACCTGACAAGCACCATCCACAGCATTCCAGTTTGTGTCCAAAATCAAGGGCAACAGGCTGGAAAAGAACTGCAGAAAGGATGTGAGACCCAAGGGCACAGGCAGCCTAGAAGCAGTTTATGCAGGGTTGTCGCTGCTCAGAGTCACTTGCAGGAAGACAGCTGGGACCCCATGTGCCAGACCAAAGAAACACACCAGATTGTTGTTGGCAGGGCCTTTTTTTTTTTTTTTTTTTGAGACACAGTCTTGCTCTGTCGCCCAGGCTAGAGTGCCATGGTGTCAGCCTAGCTCACAGCAACCTCGAACTCCTGGGCTCAAATGACCCTCCTGCCTCAGCCTCCCAAGTAGCTGGGACTACAGGCGTGCACCACCATGCCCAGCTAATTTTTTCTATTTTTAGTAGAGACAGGGTCTCACTCTTGCTCAGGCTGGTCTTGAACTCCTGAGCTCAAGCGATCCTCCTGTGTTGGCAGGGCCTTGTGCTGAGCAAAGATGACACTCACATGAGCCATCTCTTTGTGGCAGACAGTGACAAACACCTTCCGGACGGCCAACATCCAGATCCAGAGCCAGGACCAGAGGCTGCTGACACTGTTGCTGGACAAGGACAATCAGCGCACTTTCTGGGGTGTGGCCAGGTGAGGTGGGGCCTGCCACTGCTAGGGGTCTAGGCCCTGTGGGACAAACCAAAGCGGGAGCCAGCTCCTGCCACTTCCTGCTTCTAGCCCAGGGCACCTTGTCAGAGGCAGATCCTGCAGCCAGGCAGGTGTCCCTGGTGAGTGTGAACTTAGGCCACTGCCCCGTGGCTTGAATCCAGGAAGAAGAGGCAAATGAATGGCCGACACTGGGCAGCAGCTGACATTGCATTTTCCCAAGGCTTGCACTCAGTCTGCAGCCCTCCTGATCCAACCCCCTCCTCGGCACAGGCCCGTCCACATAGGCTGACTTTCTGTGGCATCTGTGCCCCAGTTAACTGGCCCTTACTAGCTTCCCCTGGGGAGGTGCATTTGGGTCAGGAAGGCATACACAGAGTAGCCGGTCCAGGCATCTCCTCTCTCCCAGTTAGCCCAGGCCCGGGGCGTTCTTTCCCATCCTGACTCTTCCTCTTCCTTCTGCATGGCCCCTTCCTCTGCACCCTATGATAACGGCTCTACCTTTCAAATGCCCTGGGGCAGATTCCATCCCTGAGACTGGTCACCCGAGCTGTTCTCTCTCCACCCTCAGATTGGAGGTTGCTCCCTGCCCAGAGCCATGTTCTGGAGCCCAGAAGTCCAAGGCACCATGCAGCGGCTCACACGGGCAGAAGGAGATGGAAACAGTCAAAGCCAAGCCCAAACCCCTTCTGATGCCCATCAACACGTTCTCTGGTGTCGTCCAGTGAGCCTTGTGTCCAAGTGCGCAGCAGAAGAGCTGTGTCCAAGTGCGGCAGGCCCAAGAGGAAGGATGCACTACCCCGCCAGCCCCCAGACACTCACACCAACAGCCAGAACAAGGCCGGCTCCCGGGGGCAGCTTCTGGCCTTGAGCAGGAGCTAGCGAGTGCCTGGGAGCACAGGGAGCCTGCCGTGGGGGCAGGGGTGATGGAGAAGGGCCCACACGAAGGCCCGAGGACCACACAGGCAAAGCTGCGGCCACACAGAGCACACGTGCAAAGCCAGCTTCTCACACGAACGTCCACTCCTCCACTCATTTTCCACTCCCACTTCTCCCACCGCCTTCTCCCACGCAAGCTCCCCACCAGCCCTTGAAACCAAGGTTAGAGCTGCCGTTTTGCCAGAGCCCTGTGGCCCAGGGGAAACAGAAGGAGGTAAAGCCTGCAGCGCCTCCCACCCGGCGTCTTCCCTCCCGGCTCCTGGGCCACTCACTGCCCAGCGCACCCACCTCCGGGCAGGGGCCTCTCCCGGTTGAGAGGAGAATGTCAGATTCAATAAATGCACACTAAACTGTTTCTGCTTTCATCTAATGCCCAGTAATATTTGCATTTTAATAGAAATTGGGGTAGTACTTAATATAACCCAATGAATCCGCTTAGGCCAGGCGAGAGTTCCGTGAAGTCGTAACTGGTGTGTTCTGTCTCCTGCCCCTTCCTCGCGGGACTCTGGTTAACTGAGGGACCAGCATTGTCCCAAAACAGACAAGGGAATACAGGGTGGTTTCAGAGAAGCCAGAGATTAAAGGCATCAAAATTCTTGGCTTTTGAGTTCAAAAATGGACATTCAGGTGTAAAATAGGAATGATCAATGACACAGCTCCAGTGTCCTCACCCCTAGGACTAGGTATGGGGTGGGAGGAGAGTAACAGAGATGACGAAAAGGCTTGAACTTGAGCCCATCCCTATGGCCTGGACAGAGTGCCAGGGGATGGTGGGGGTGGGGCGGTGGAAGAATCCCTGTTAAGTCTGGGGATCCCAGAGTAGAGAGGACAATTCACTTTGGGCCTCATTGCCCTGGGAGTGGGGGCAAGTGCCAGGGCACATTGTCAGTGCCAAGGAAAGCATAAGAGGGGCTGCCTGGGGTGCACAGGCAGATGGACCCAAGGGCAGCCTCAGAGTCCCTGCACCCCCATGGGGCAAGGGGAACTGGCAAAGGATTTCCCAGGTAGTTGAAAGCAGACAAGCCCAGGGGGTCTCAAAAGGGGAGGGATGCAGCTGTGGGTGGCAGTGTGGAGCATGGCCCCTGAGGGCAAGGTGTGGAGCCAGGGCACCTCCACAGACACCATCCTGGCAGAGTGCCTGCCTCCCGGTGGAGATGTGCCCAGGACAGGTTAGGACCGGGAGACGAAAGGATGCGATGGCCCCCACTGAAGCTGCCTGCAGCAGAACTGTGGGAGGAGAGAGACTAGGGACAGTCCTCAGAGTGACTGAGGTGGCTTTAAACCTGAAATGACTGAAACTAGGTGGCTAGATTTTTTTTCCTGCAATTGGGGTGATGTAAATGTATTCATATCAATTTGAGCATTCACAATCATGAGGGTTTTAAGGAAACATCTGCAGAGTTTACCAGTTAAGGTTAGGTAAGGGCTCTGGGCCACTCCCCCAACACCCTGTCTACCAGCTTACAGTGAAAGCAAATTGTAGACCAAATTCTGTGAAACATACACACACTTGTTGACAAGTAGCCTCCACCCCCACTCCAGCCAAATTGGGTGCTCTGAGCAAACCTTATATGAAAAATTGATATTTTGGAGCAAAGCCTACAGCACCCTTCCAAAGGGCTTGAATTACTGGAATCTCTAGATTCTTATACCCTCTTTGAGCAAGAGAAAAAATGCCTCTGAAAAAAATCATACCAATCCACATGACTTGGACACCACTAATGTCATCAGTGAAAAACTGTTTCTAATATCTAATGAAGCCACTTCTGTTGATGTTAGATTGTTGAAGTGCTTGTATTAGTTGCCTCTGGAGCATGGCTTTTTGATTAAATGCCAGCTAACCACCTCTGGAGTGTGTTCTCCCAAACACGGTCTCTGACTGCCCTAGGTGTGGATTTAAACTATCCAGTGCATACCTGCTGATCAGCTGCAGGATGTGCCACCAGATGACTGCCCTCAACTGTTAGCCCTCTTTGGGGATTGTCCCGGCTGAAGAAAATTGCGTCACCCAAGGTCACGCCCCTTCCAGGGACAAGATGCATCCAGTGAAACAGTTCTAAGCCCTGGGGACAAAAACACCTGCCTTCCGGGGGCTTTGGTTCTGATGGTGACAGGCAATAAACAAGGCCAATGCAAGCGCTGTAAACCCGCAGCGTGTTCGGTGGCGCTAAGCGCTGCGGAGAACAATCCAGCAAGGAAGGGGGGTGCGGGAGTCTTGGCGGCGGGGGGTGGGGACACGTGGGTATGAGATTGGCAGTTTCACTTAGGGCGGACGGGGACGACGCCTGCGGGTGGTCACCGATCAAGGGACGTTTGAGTAAACACCTGAAGAAGACGAGGGAAGGAACCTGGTGGGTATCGTTCACGCCACTCTCGCTGCCCTCAGCCCGACCCGACGGTTTCACCGAGGCGGGCGGGGCCGGCATGGCTGGGTGCGCACCCGCAGGCCCCGGGCCTCGCCCCTCGCGCCCCTGCGCACGTCCCGGAAGTGGGGGGGGGGCGGAGGCAGCAGGACGCGGCAGGTGCGGCCGCAGGTGCGTCTGCCCCCCCCCCCCCCCGCCACGCCGCTCCCTCGGGGCGGGGCCGCTTCCGGGCCGGACGTGGGGGCGGGGGCGGGGCGGCCGTTGACCTGGCGGCCGCGGCGCCCCCTGAGGCTGGAGGCTGCGTCGACTCGGTTGCAGCTCCGGAGCCCCGGAGACGCCCTCGCGGGGACGTGGGGCCGCGCCCGCCCTGCGCGCAGCTCCCTCCGCCGGCCCGGGCCTGACGGGTCCGACGGAGCCGCGCGGCCATGAGCGCCAACCCCCGGTGGGACGTGGGCAGGGCGCTGGGGGTGGCCAGGCTTTTCCACCTGGTGTGTGGGGTCCGGGATGCCTGCGTGGCCCCCTTCCTGACCCTCTACCTGAGGCAGCTGGGCTTGGCCGCGCCCTGGGTGGGCATCCTGATGGGAACCAAGCACCTGGTCGCAGCCTTCTGGGCCCCCTTCTGTGCCTTCCTGGCCAGAAGCCACCAGAAACGGAGAGCGCTTCTCGCAGGCTCGCTGCTTGGCTCGGCGGTCGCCAGCCTGCTGATGGTGCTGGTCCCGCCGTTGGACCAAGAGTTGGTGCACCGCTCCTGTAACGGAAGCGGCAGCACGACCACCCCAGTCGTGCCACTGGGGGTCACACTGACTGTGAACGTCACCGCTGCTCCAGAGCCTGACTCAAACCACCCAGCGGGGACACCCAGCCTCCCAGCCAGGAGGAGCCCTGGAGTCCCGGAAGCCTCTGGCTTCAGAAATGGACCAGGTGAAAGTGACCAGGAAATTTCCAGTGATCTGCACGGCCATTTAATGGGCTCCGTTGAAGGAGTCAGAACCACATCCCAAGGTCTCCTCCCTCCTGTCACCCCAGGGGTGAAAGACAATCCCTGGGAAGGTACTTTCGAGGTGGCCAATACCGCCCTTCCTTTGCTTCCTGGGGGCACCGCAGTGGGAAGTCTGGCCAACTCGTCGGCAGCCAAGGGCAAAGCCCAGGTCCTTGAGCTCTCCTTGGAAGGGTTGCGGTGGACTTTCATCCTCTCCTTGGGGTCCATGGTATTCTGGGAGCTGCTGACAGCCCCTCTGGAGCAGGTGGCAGATGACAGCCTTTATGAATACCTCGATTTTGTGGATGCCACTGACGGATATGCAAGCCTGTGGATCTGGAGATTGCTGGGCATGTCGGCAGGCGCGTGCGGCATCGTAGCCTTGGTGGGGCAGCTGGACTGCTTCCTGGTGACCAGCACCCCCCGGGGTGTGGTGCACTTCTACGGCTACTCGCTGGTCAGCACCCTGGCCTTACTGGTGAGCCTTGCCTTTCCCGTTCCTATCTGCCGGCAGCGGGAGCACAGCGACAAAAGCGTCAAAGCACGGTCTCTTGTAGGGAGCAACCCTCGCCTCGTTGTCCTGGCCTTCACTGTCTTTTTGTTAGGAGCTGTCACCAGCACTGTGCAGAACTTTCTGTTCTGGCACATGGAAGACCATGGGAGCAGCGAGCTGGTTATGGGTTTCTCAGTTGCCCTCAGCCTGCTGGGGGAAATTCTGCTTCATCCATTCAAAACCACGTTGCTTAGGAAACTGTCCAGGGTGGGCACGGTGGGGCTGGGGCTGGGCTGCCTCGCCGGGCAGCTGCTCTACTATTCCTTCCTCTGGAGCTGGTGGTCTGTCCTCCCTGTTCAGGTCTTGAGTGCCGTCAGCTACGGGGCTCTGTGGTGGGCCATTGGGACCTCGATAGAGGCCCTGGCCACTCCCGGCATGGAGAGGCCTCTGAGTGCCATGTTCCGAGGCCACTTGTACGGGAGTGGCTCTAGCCTGGGAAGCTTTGTGGCGGGCTTTGTGGCCGTGCGCTTCAGCCTGGCTGTGCTCTACCAGGCCTGCTGCGTGGGCCTGCTGCTCTGGTTGGCCTTGTTCCTGTCCATCCAGCCCAGGCTGCCCCGAGAGCGGAAAATCAACTATTCGAAGCTGCTGGCCATGGAGGCGAGTGACAGCAGTGACTCTGAGCAGGGGACAGAACGGGACTGGCTCGTGAAGGCCATGAGGGAGGAGCACTCAGACTGGAAGGGCTGAGAGAATCAGAATGCGCGGATCTGGGAAGGAGCCAACGCACTGGACGAAACTCAGTCTGCCGAGGACAGAATCCTGCTGTGAACAGCAGGGAGCCCTGGGAGAGAGAAGGCATGTCTGTGCTGAAGGCCGAGCAGGATCATCTCATTGCATGACTTTCTTTACTTTTTTAGTAAAAGGAGATTTTACTTCCTGCTATTCAATCTTTTTTACACCATGGAGAAAGAATACATTTGCTAAAAAAAAAAAAAAAAAAATGTTTCCTTTGTACTGACTCTATTTTGACGTATAAGGTTTTCGAGAGCTTTAATAGTGCCGACTCTGTTGAATTCAGCAATGGCTAAAGTGATCACATCAAATTGGCAGTGCCAGGAAGGCCATGGGGACCTGCAGGATTCAGTTGGCAGAGAGGGCAGCTGACTTGGATGAGCCATGGCAGTCCGAGGGGCCATAACGGCATGAGCCTGGTCCTATAGACGTCATGCTGTGGGCAGGGAAGAATGGTAATGAAAACAAACTCCTCTCTCTCCCCACTGATGTATACGGTAGCCACACTCACACCTAAGTACTTAAGTTTCCAGCAAGAGAAAATAATAGGGAATATACTGTGTGTTGGGGGGAGGGGAGGTTAATATGTTTCATTCTTACTCTCAAATGTGTATGGCACCAGGGAAAGGATCCTTAGAATCGTCATCCATATTTCCATCAGAGCAAGGGCAATTTCATGTCCTTTGGATTCACATTTTGCATGTTCTGCCTCACAAGAGCACATAGAGATTTTAACATCTGCTTTGATTGGGGTGCAGCAGTCTCTGTAGGGTAGGATGCTGTAGGTACTCCACACTGGACCTGCTCCAGGCTGCTTGGTGGCGTTTTGAGAATGGCAAACTAGTTCTACCACCTTCCCAAACTCCCCAGAGTTCTCCCTGAGCCCCAGGGAAGGGCCCTTTATTCCAGAGGCCAGTGCCCAAGAGGCTAATTCTTCTACCTTATAATCAGCTAAATATAGGATATTGGATTTAGAAGAAGCCTCACCGTAGAAATGCAGAAGATGTTTCATAGCTGGAGAAAGGAAACCAGACAGATGAATGTCCACTGGGTCAGAAATGGTTCTAGGATCTTTATTCTTTTATAATTCTCCCTAGGAAACTATAGGGTACAAATAATAAAAAAAATTACCTCTGCCTTAAGCAATTAGAGATTCATTTGTCTCACATAAGACATGCAGGGGTAGGCACTTCAGAGTACAGCTGCTCAACGATGCCACTGAGGACCCAGAATCTTTTCATCTCTTCACCACACTCAGCTTATAGGCCTCCCTCCCATATTCGTACCTCATAACAACAATATGGCTGCTGCACCCCCAGGTCTTTCATCCATGTTCCAGGCAGGAAGAAGAGGGAAAGACAATAGGATAAAAGGAGAAACAGGAACAAGTGTTGGTATCAGGAAAATAAAAGCCTTCCCAGAACTCCTCAGCTGACTTCTGAGTGCACTGTGTCGCACGGCCACCCCTAACTGCAAGGGAGTCTGGGAGGCAGAGTATTTTTAGCTGGGAACAGTTACACCCCAAGCAATATCAGGGCTGTGGCAGGAAGAAGAGGGGGCTGGACATAGGATTGGCAACTAGCAACGTCTGCGGCAGCATCAGTGGTAGAATTTACAGTCAGGTCTGACTCATTCCAAAGCCTGTGTTCCCTTCACCCCAGTAAGTCACCTTCTGCACAGAAATGACTTTAGCAATTTGACCCCGACAACAAATCAAATTTGTTATCTGCATTTTACAAATGAGAAAATGGAGTCTCAGAAAAGTTACACGTTGGGTCACTGGCAGAAACACTACCAGAGTTCTGATCTTACGTCCAATTTAGGGCATTTACTTCTATGCTGGTAGTTCTCCAAACTGGCTGTCCATCCAAATCTGGGAGCGTATGCAAAAAGCCAGTTTCCTGGGTTCCGCCTGGATCTCACAGACGGGGCCCACAAATCTGTATCTTCAGTGCAATGTCCAAGTGATTCTGATGTGGTTAACCAAGATGTGTGCACTCAGTTGCCCCTTCCAGTTCTGTCCATCTCATCACTTCTTTGCCAAGTGCTTCTAGTGTGCAGTGAAACAAATACGAGCTCCTGAGTGGTTACTGTAGGCCGGGCACTGTTCTAAACACGTTCCGTATACTAGCTCATTTCACCCTCAAAGCAATCAGAGGACGTAGTCGCTATTAGCATCTCCAGTTGACAGATGGCAGAACTGATGGCTAAGAAACTTGTTTGAGGTCACACAGCTAGCAGGTGGCAGAGCTGGGATTCAGATCCAGCCTGGTGGCTCCCGGGCCTGAGACTTTAATCATGGTGCTCTATGGCTAAGACATTGGAAAAAAAGAGAGAGAAGGAGGGAAAATTAAACATTAAGATCGAAGGCAGCTATCACTTGAGATTTACTGGATAGTAGATAGTATTTGCCATGTAGACAGAACATACAATAATGCCAAAACACACGTATGTCCTCTTAAACAAAAGGCTGAGGAACAGGAATTGGCTTAAGAAAAGAGTTAAGTTAGAAAGCGTGGTTTAGTCTGAACAAGAGGACGGAAGAGAAAGGTATGGTGGGGCAGTGAAGGGCTGTCGTGACTGAAGGATCTAAAAGACTTTACGGGAAGGATGAGATGCCGAGAAGCTTGTGTTTGGGTTATTTAGTTAGAATTTGACTGCCCTCCATTTGTAAAGATTTGTGCACCTTGCCTTGGGGAATCCAAGGATGAATAAAATGCATGGCCCCTGCCCTCAAGAAGCTAACAGACTGACCAGGAGATTGACTTACGTATGTACACGTGTAAGGAAGCACAGGACGGTGTGGAAGATGCTGCACAACGAGCGCAGCTGGAGTTTAAGAAAAGGACAGATCATTTCTGACCCAAGAACCCAAAGAAGATTTCATGGAGATTACGTCTAAGACTAAGCCTTCAAGGATAGGTAAACTTTTAACAGGCAAGGAGAGGGTGGTGACTGGGGAGAGGGCTTCTAAAACAGCGTGAGCAGACCTACAGAGGTGGGGGAAGGCATGGAGGATACTCAGAGGATAGCAAGAAACACAGTTTGGCTGCAGCAAAGGATTTGGACGGTGCTAAAATGTAAGGCTGGAAAGAGAGCCTGGGACCAAGGCCTCTCATGGAGGGCCTTGATTCTGGGTAAACCATGGAAGGTTCTGGTCAGGGTCATGACAGGTGAGGGCTACACTGAGCCTTTTTTTAAAAAATACCTTTATTGAGGTATTGTTGACATACAATAAACGCATATTTAAATTGTATAATTTGATAAGTTTTGACATATGCATACACCTGTGAGACTGTCACCACCATCACGATAGTGAACATATCCATCACCCCACAGATTTCTTCCTGCCTTTATAATTCCTCCTCCCTAGGTCCCTCCACCCTGGTCCCAGGCAACCACTTACCTGCTTTCTGTCACTATATATTAGTTTGCATTTTTAAAGACTGTGGTATGTGCTCTTTTATATCTGACTTCTTTCACTCAGCATACCTGCAATGACTTCTGACATCAACTACGCAGAGTTAGGCTCAAGGTTAAGGGCACAACACTGCCCTCACTTCAGACACCAGCCACAAGTTCAGGGTTCCCCACTCCCCTCTCAGGTTCAGTAATTCACTGGAATGACTCACAGGCCTCAGGAAAGCATTATACTTTTTGTACTTATTATAGCCAAAGGATACAAATCAAAACCAGCCAAAAGATGAGATGCATGGGGTAAGGGCTGGGAGGGTCCCAAACACGAAGGCTCCATCTCCCCTGCCTGTGGAGGCAAGATGCATCACCCTCCCAGCACCGTGATGTGCGACAATATGCAGAGTGTTGCCAACCCGGGAGACTCACCCAAGCTTCAGTGTCCGTTGTTTTTATTAGAGCTTCATTACATACGCATGACTCACTGAATCATTGACCTGTGACTCAATCTTCAGTCCCTCTCTTCTCCCCAGAAGTCAGGCTGATATCAAAAGCCTCCAAGCCCAACCTTCTAATCATGTCGTTGGTCTTTCTGGCATGGTCCACCCCAATCCTGAGTCATTCCATTGACTTCAATTATCCAGGGGCCATCAGGAGTCACCTCATTAGCATAAACTCAAGTGTGGTCTAAGGCCTCCCCACCCCAAATAACATATACACTCTTATAACTTGGAAAATTCCAAAGATTTAGAGCTATCTCCCAGGTACTAGGGACAAAGGCCACACAAATTCTTTATTACCCAGGATAATTATTTTGAAAGTAACCCATGTTATTGAGTGTGTCAGTACTTCTTTCCTTTTTATTACCGAGTAGTATTCCACCGTATGGATATACCACGATTTGTTTATCCATTCACCTGTTGGTGAACTTTGGATTGTTTTCAGTTTTGGTTATTCCAAATAAAACTCCTATGAATATTCATTTTAAGTCTTTGTGTGAACATATGCTTTCCTTTCTCTTGGGTAAATATCGAGGAGTAAAGTGACCACATCATATGGTAGGTGTATGTTTAACTTTTGAAGAAACCGTTAAATAGTTTTCCACAGTGGTTACCATTCCCACCAGCAGTGCTTGAGAGTTCCAGTTTCTCCACATCCTCACCAACACTCAGTAGGATCAATCTTTTTAATTTTAGCCATTCTAACAGGTAGGTGGTAGTACAATCATCCCTCAGTATCTGAGGGGGGTTGATTTTCCAGGACCCCCCCACCACCACCACCCAGAGCTACCAAAATTTGAAGATCTCAAGTTCCAACTATAATGGCATAGTTTTGCACATAACCTATGCACGTTGTCCTGTATACTTTAAATCGTCTCTAGATTACTTATGATACCTAATACAATAAGTAGGTAAATATAGGTAAATATAACAGTTGTTATACTGTATTTTTAAACTTGTATTATTTTTTTTTTTCAATTATTTTGATCTGAGGTTGGTTGAATCAGTGGGTATGGAACCCGTGGACACAGAGGGCAGACTGTATCTCATTGTGATTTTAATTCACATTTCTCTAATAACTAATGAAATTGAGCATCTTTTCATTGCACTGTGCTTTTGAAAATTAATTGGCAGCGAAGAAATAAACAAGAATAAAACAACCTCAGGTGACCATGAGAGCATAAGAGCACATTACCCATCAGACTGGTAAATACTTCAGAGCAGTTGTCTTCATTCCTAGAGTGCTTTAAAGGAAAAAATTGAAAACAAGAAGACTTGATAGCTTCATGTCTTGGATAGTTTCACACACCCACTAGTCTCAAGGAATGGACTCAAGCCAGATGGTCTACTTTTTAATTTCCCCTAAAGGTGGTCTACCATTACCCCTGGTACCCTGTTCCAGGAAAGTGGTTTTTAACATTTTGGGGCATATAATCCCCTTTAATAATCTGATGAAGGGCTGGACAAAGTTGCTCATGCTTGTAATCCCAGCACTTTGGGAGGCTGAGACAGGAGGATCACTTGAGGCCAGAAGTTCAAGACGAGCCTGGGCAACATAGCAAGGCCTCATCTCTACAAAAAAATTTTAAAAATTTGCCAGGTGTGGTGGTGTGCATCTGTAGTGCCAGCTACTCAGAAGGCTGAGGCAGGAGAATCCCTTAAGCCCAGGAGTTCAGGGCTGCGGTGAGCTACGATCACACCACTGCACTCCATCATGGACAACAAAGGGAGAGACTACATTAAAAATAAATAAATAGAGTCGCTCAGAAGCAGGGAAAGGTGGCAAGATGGTTTACATCTCGAATGGACAAGTGTTGGACAGCCGGAGTCAGTCTCCATGGAGATTATCTTTGATAACAGATTTCTTCTGGGGACTAACTCAGTTTGTGGTTTTGTTTTTCAAAACTCTGCTTCAGCAAGATGTGAAAAAAAGGAGAGGCTATGGAAACTCAGCTGATTCCAGATACGATGATGGAAGAGGGCCACCAGGAAACCCTCCCTGGAGAACGGGTCGAATCCATCATCTGCGTGGCCCCAGTCCTCCTCCAATGGCTGGCGGATGAGGAAGGTAAACGTCTGCTCTAAGAAGCAGACAACAGGACATGCACATTCATAGCAGAGGGGAACCATCAAGAAGCGGAGGGCTGACCACGCTGGACAAGTGATGAATGTGCCCATCTAAACAAGGATTGCTCTGTGTCTTCACAGATGAATGAGGTCATGCTGGGAATTCCCTCTGCCGGGAACTGGCAGCCTGTGGTCTGTGCTAGGAACATGATTGGTGAGGTGTTGCTATGGTTTTAATATTTCTCTGCTCCAAAAATCATGTTGAAATTTAGTCCCCAACGTGGCAGTATTGAGAGGTGGAGCCTTTAAGAGGTAATTAAGTCATGAGGGCTCCGCACTCATGAATGGGTTGATAAATTAATGGGTTATCATGGGAGTGGGACTGGTGGCTTTATAAGAAGAGGAAGAGAGGCCTGAGCTGGAACGTTAGCACGCTCAGCTCCCTTGCTGGGCGATGCCCTCAGGACTCTGCAGAGAGTCCCCACCAGCAAAAAGGCCCTCACTGATGTGGCCCCTTGACCTCAGACTTCTCAGCTTCCATAACTGTAAGAAATAAATTCCTTTTCTTTATAAATTACCCAGTTTCAGGTACTCTGTTGCAAGCAACAGAAAACAGACTAAGACAGGCGTCTTCTGCTACAGAAATAAAGCTTAAGATGTCCTAGGATGGGAGCTGTTTGCTCCCATGTCTGAAAACTAAGAGCCTTGGCCTCTATGACCCTTTACATTCGTGCCTCTCGACCTTGACAGGATTGCCTCCTTTGAGCCAAGGTCACTGTGCCTCGGCCCCTCTCCCCGGGCAGAACAGCGTGGCATTCTGGAACGCGAGGGATGCTGCGGCATCGAATTGATGTTCATCTCCTTCCCCTGAACCTGGCACTAAGTTCCTGGTCTGTGTGCAGAGCGGCCACATCGAGCCCAATGCACCCAGAGCCAAGGTGGGAGGCAGCGGGACATGAGCCAGAGGGGCAATCTGTGGCAGCTAGAACGTCGTGCCTGTGGGCATGGTGGGGGCTGCTGAGGAAAGGGGAGGTCTGGGTGGGCACCTTCAGTGCAGGAGAGACCTTCCCACTGGTATCCGACCTCCCCTTCAGCTTTGCTCACGTCGACCACCACAGGCTGCCCCTCTGCCCTTTGCAAGGGGCAGGGCATCCTCTAGGGCCTGGAGAGCCATTTTCTACCTGCACACGGGGGTGGGGGTGGAAGGCTGGGAGCTGGGCCTGAAGAGCGCTCCTGAGAGCAAACCAGGACCGGAAGGCAGGAGGGATTCCACCAGAGGTTCGGAAGCTTTCCGCCAGGGGGCGCCAAACACACGAGAAAAATCAGCGGCCGCTTCCCGGGGCAAACTGGTTCCGCGCCCTGCCCCAAGCTCCGGCTCAGGGTGAGGCAGGCAACCTGGAGACCCCTTAGCTGCCGGAGCTTGGAACTACAGAAAAACCCGAGGATCAGGTACCGCGACTGAGCTGGCCTTGTGAGACAGGAGGTGGGTCCAGGAGACGGGGCCGGGGACAGGGAACAGCTGCAAAGGCTTCCAGTGCAATCGGTGGTAACAAGCATTCCAGCCCTGGGTGGCTCTTCCCGAGGACAAAGGCTACCGTAATGCTGCTTTCCTCTTGATCAGAGTGGGGGAAGTCAGTGTGGATGTGAAGAAACGGGAGAAAGGGTTGCATGTACCTCCTGAGTTTCCCAGAGCTGATGAGGGACCACATGAGGTCAGAGTCCCAATCATGAAACCAATGTCACAGATCCTCACTCCCTGCTCCTCAGCCCCACACGCCTCCAACCCTGGCTGCCCAAGTCTCGCCAGCTTATATGTGGGTGCCTGCAGAGACCCTCGCAAACATCTGCAAATAAGTCTATCTCACCAGGCATTCACTGGACCCCCATCACCAATGGACAAGATGAAGATTGGTCTCGGGAAGCCTTCAAGAAAAATCCCAAGACTCTCTGCTATCATCATGTTACTATCTCTTCCTTTCCGGAAGCAGATGGCATCAGCAATAAAAACAGCCTCTTCCTATTGTTTTTAGCAAGTTACATCAGAATCTGTGCTGCCCTTAACCCAAGAAAGAGACTACAGTTCCAGGAAGGAAAGAATCTACGCCTGTTTTGTCTAAAGCTTCTTTTCTTGGAGGTTGTACTGGCTCACTTCCTAGGTTTCTGTTAGGCAATAGTGAGACACCTCACCTCAGGGAGGTGATTAGGTGAGAAAAGCTATGATCAGATGTCACCACTGAACCCACCTTAAATGAAGTAAGAGAGCAGTGAACGGATGCCACCAGGTGCTCACCATTTTAAGGAAGGATCTGAATACCTTCCCACTTGACAACAGCTGTCCCAGCTTGCCTTGGAGGGTGGCTGTCAGCAGCAAATAAACCTCACTGTGTCTGTCCTTGGGACTAGCGAGCCAGACCAACTTGGGGCTCAGGGTGTTTGGACATTTGAAGAAATCCTGCCTTCCAGAGAGGGTTAGAGGTAGTGTGGGTGATATCTGAATTTTGTTTAGCACTGTCTTAGAATAGGAACTAAAGAAGCATTTAGAAAACAAAACAATTTAAAAAAGAAAAACTTAACTCTTGTCAGATGGTGCCCAGGAATCTCTGTCTCATTGTAAACAAAGGAATCTCAATAGGGGCAACTTTGGAAAGAAGAGCCACCAGGTACCATTACTACATTCACACTGAGCCCCCACACCACCACCAGGAACACGACCAACGAAAGCAAGTGATGAGGTTCACATGTGGACACAAAGACAGCAAAGAGGCAGGTCTAGCATCAAGGGACCCAAGCAACAGAGTAAAAAGGCAACTTATGGAATGGGAGAAAATATTCGCAAATCATACATCCAATAAGGAGTTAATAGCAAACTATGTGAAGAACTTTTACAGCCCAACAACAAAAGAACAAAGAATCTGATTCGAAAATGGGCAAAGGACTTGAATAGACATTTCTCCAAAGAAGATATACAAAAGGCTAACAAGCATATGAAAAAAATGCTCAACATCACTAATCATTAGGGAAATGCAAATCAAAACCACAGTGAGATACCATCTTATACCCCTTAGGATGGCTGCTATCAAAAAAACCAGAAAGTAACAAGTATTGATGAGGATGCAGAGAAATTAGAACCCTTGTGCCCTGTTGGTGGGAATGTAAGATGGTGCAGGCACCATAGAAAACATTATGGCTGTTCCTCAAATAATTGAAAATAGAATTACCATGTGATCTAGCATTCCCACTTGTGAGCATACCCAAAAGAATAATAAGCAGGATCTTGAAAAAATATTTATACATGCATGTTCATAGCAGTATTTACAGTAGCCAAAAGGTGGAAGTAACCCAAGTGTCCATGGATGGATGAATGGATAAACAAAGTGTGATATATACATACAAAGGAATATCATTCAGCCTTAAAAGGGAAGAAATTCTGATACATGCAACAACATGGATGAACCTTAAAGACATGATGCTATTATAAATGAAATAAGCCAGCCACAAAAAGACAAATACTATATGACTTCATTTATATGAGGTATCTAGAGTAGTCAAATTCATACAGACAGAAAGTATGATGGTGGTTACCAGGGGCTAGGAGGAGGAGGTGTTGTTTAATTTAATGGGTACAGAGTTTCCATTTTGCGAGATAAAGGAGTTTGAGGTTGGTTGCACAACAACGTGAATGTACTTAACACTACTGAATCTACACTTCAAAATGCTTATGATGAAGACATTTATGGTATGTATTATAAATTTGTCCAAACTTATAGAATGCGCAACACCAAGAGTGAGCCCTAATGTAAACTATGAACGCTGGTTAATAATGATGTGTCAACCTGTAGGTTCATTAGTTGTAACAAATGTACCACTCTGGAGAGGGACGATAGTCGGGGAGGTGTGCATGTGAGGCCGCAGGGCTATATGGGAAATGTCTGTGCTTTCTGCTCAATTTTGCTGTGAACCTAAAACTGCTCTAAAAATAACATATTAAAAAATGGCTAAGGTGGTAAATTTTATGTGTATTTTACCACAATTAAAATTAAAAATAATGGTTTTAAAATTTTAAACTGTCTCCATAGTTTTGACTTTTCCAGAATGTCATATAGTTGGAATCATACAGTATATAGCCTTTTCTGACTGGCTTCGTTCACTTAGTATAATACATGCGTTTAAGTTTCTTCCATGTCTTTTCATGGCTTGACAGTTCATTTCTTTCCAGTGCTAATAAATACTCTGTTGTCCGGTTGTACCACACATTATGTATCCATTCACCTACTGAAGGATTTCTTGGTTGCTTCCAAGTTTGGGCAATTATTAATTAAACTGCTATAAACATCTGTGTATACGTTTTTGTACAGACATAAGTTTTCGACTCCTTTGGGAAGGTGATCACTGAATGGTATGGTAAGAGTATGTTTAGTTTTGTAAGAAACTGCAAAACTGTCTTCAAAGTGGCTGTACCATTTTGCATTCCCACTAGCAGTGAATGAGAGTTCCTGTTGCCCCACATCCTTGTCAGCATTTGATATTGTCAATTTTCTGGATTTGGGCCATTGATGTAGGTGCATGGTGGTAGCTCATTGATGTTTTAATTTGCATTTCCCTCATGACATATAGAGCATCTTTTCATATGCTCTTTTGCCATCGATATATCTTCTTTGGTGAGGTGTCTATTAAGTTCTTTGGCCGACTTTTTAATTGTGTTGTTTGTTTTCTCACTGGTGAGTTTTAAGGATTCTTTTTGTATTTTGGATAATAGTCGTTTCTCAGATATGTCCTTTGCAAATATTTTTTTCCCAGTTTCTGGCTGGTCTTTTCATTCTCTTGACAATGTCTTTCACAGAGCAGAAATTTTAATGAAGTCCAGCTTATCAATTCTTTCTTTCATGGGTTGTGCCTTTGGTGTCATTATCTAAAAAGTCACCTTGAAATCCAAGGCCATCTAAATTTTCTTCTATGATATCTTCTAAGAGACTTATATTTTTGCATTTTTTTCTTAGGTCTGTGATCCATTTTGAGTTAATTTTTGTGAAGGGCATAAAGTCTGTGTCTAGATTCATTTTTAAAAATTTTTCATGTGGTTATCCTGTTGTTTCAGCACCATTTTTTGAAAAGACCATCTTTTCTCTATTGTATTACCTTTGGCCTTTTGTCAAAGATTTGTTGGCTCTGTTTCTATGAGTCTATTTCTGGACTTTCCATTCTGTTCCACTGATCTATTTGTCTATTCTTTCACCAGTACCACACTGGCTTGATTACTGTCGCTTTATACTAAGTCTTGAAGTCAGGTAGTGTCAATCCTCCAACTTTGTTCTTCCTCAATATTATGTTGGCTATTTTGTGTCTTTTGCCTCTTCATATAAACTTTAGAATCAGTTTGTCAATATCTACAAAATAAGTTTCTGAGATTTTGATTGGGATTGCATTGAATCTATGGATCAAGTTGGGAAGAATTGACATGTTGACAATATTGAGTCTTTTTATCCATGAACATGGAATACCTCTCCATTTATTTAGATCTCTGACTTCTTTCATCAGAGTTTTATAGTTTTCTCAAACAAATCTTGTATATATTTCGTTAGATTTCTACCTAAGAATTTCATTTTTGGGGGTGCTAATGTAAATGTTACTGTGTTTTCAATTTCAAATTCCACTTGTTTACTACTGGTATATAGGAAAGCAACTGACTTTCATATATTGACCTATATCTTGCAACCTTGCTATAATTGCTTATTAATTCCAAAAGTTTTTTTGTTTTGTTTTGTTGATTCTTTGGGGTTTGTTTTCTACACAAAGTATCATGTCATCTGTAAACAAAGACAGTTTTGTTTCTTCCCAAATCAGTATACCTTTTATTTCATTTTCTTATCTTATTGCATTAGCTAGAAATTCCAGTTTGATGTTAACAAAGAGTAGTGATAGGGAACATCCTTGCCTTGTTCCTGATCTTAGTGGAAAATCTTCCAGTTTCTCATCATTAAGTATGATATTGGCTGTAGGGGTTTTGTAGATATTCTTTATCAAGTTGAAGTCCCTCTCTATTTCTAGTTTACTGAGAATTTTAAAATCATAAATTGGTGTTATATTTTGTCAAATACTTTTTCTGCATCTATTGATATGATAGTGTGATTCTTCTTCTTTGGCCTGTTAATGCAATAGATTACATTAATTGATTTTTGAATATTGAATCAGCCTTGTATAACTGAGATAATTTCCACTTGGTCGTAGTGTATTGTTCTTTTTATAAATTGTTGGATTCAATTTGCTGATATTCTGTTGAAGATTTTCACATCTATGTTCATGAGAGCTATTGGTCTATAATTTTCTTTTCTTGCAATGTCTTTGTCTGTTTTTGGTGTTAGGGTAATAATGCTGGCCTCACAGAATAAATTAGGAAGTATTTCCTCTGCTCTATCTTCTGAAAGAGATTGTAGAGAATTGGTATAATTTCTCCCTTAAATGTTTGGTAGAATACACTGGCAAACCTATCTGGGCCTACTGCGTTCTGTTTTGAAAGGTCATTAATTATTAATTCAGTCTCTGTGATAAATATGAGCCTATTCAAACTGTCTATTTCTTCTTTTGTGAGTTTTGACAGATCACGTTTTTCAAGGAATTGATCCATTTCATCTAGGTTATTAAATTTGTGGACATAGTTGTTCATAGTATTCCTTTATTATTCTTTTAATGTCCATGGGAATCTGTGGTGATGTTCCCTCTTTCGTTTCTAGTATTAGTAATTTGTGTCCTCTTTCTTGTTTTTTAGTTAGCCTGGCTAGAGGCTTATCAATTTTATTGATCTTTTCAAAGAAAGAGCTTTTGGTTCAATTGATTTTTGTCTTTTTATTTCCTGTTTTCAATTTCATTCATTTCTGCTCTAAGTCTTATTATTTCTTTTCTTTTGTTTGTTTTGGATTTAATTTGCCCTTCTTTTTCTAGTGTCTCAAGGTAGATGCTTAGATTATTGATTTTTGGTCTTTCTTCTTTTCTAATATATGCATTCAATGCTATAAATTTCTCTCTAAGCACTTTTTTCACTGCATCCCAAAACTTTTGGCAATTTGAGTCTTCATTTTCAATTAGTTCAAAATATTTTTAAATTTCTCTTGAGGTTTGTTATTTGACTCCTGTGTTCTTGAGAAGTGCATTGTTTAATCTCTAAGTATTTGGGGATTTTCCAGCTATGTTTCTGTTACTGATTTCTATTTTTATTTTGTTGTGTTCTGAGAGCAGACATTGTATGATTTCTATTCTTTTAAATTTAGTAAGATGTTTTATGATTCATAATGTAGTCTATCTTGGTGAATGTTCCATGTAAGTTTGAGAAAAATGTGTATTCTGTTGTTGTTAGGTGAAGTAATCTACAGATGTTCATTGTATCCAGTTGACGGATAGTGTTGTTGAATTCAACTATGTCTTTACTGATTGTCTGCCTACTGGAGCTGTCCATTACTGATGGAGGAGTGTTGAAATCTCCAACTATAATCATAGATTCAACCATTTCTCCTTGCAGTTCTATCAGTTTATGTCTAGCTTAGTTTGATGCTCTGTTGTTAGGCACATATGTGTTATGTTTGTTAGGTCTTCTTGGAGAATTGATCCCTTTATCATTATGTAATGCCCCTCTTTATCCCTTGCTTGGAAATCTGCTCTGTCCGAAATTAATATAGCTACTCCCACTTCTTTTTTATTAGCGTTAGCATGGTATATCTTTCCCCCATCCCTTTACTTCTTTTTCTTTATTTCTATTTTTCTAAAACCAGTATACAACAGGACCCCCACCCCTTTACTTTTAATTTATATGTGTCTTTATATTCAAAGTGAGTTTCTTATAGACAACATATAGTTGGGTCTCGTTTTTGACCCATTGTAACAATCTGTGTCTTTAAATTGGTGCATTTAGACCATGGATGTTCAAAGCGATTATTGATATAGTTGGATTAATAGCTACCATATCTGTTAGTTACAGTTTTCTATTTGACGCCCTTGTTCTTTGGTCTATATTTGTCCTCTAGTCTTTTTCTGTATTTTGTGGTTTTAATTGAACATTTTATATTCCACTTTCTCTCCTTTCCTAGCATATCAGTTATATTTCTTTTTTTGTTCTTTTTAGTGGTTGCCCTAGCATTTGTAATAACATTTACAGCTAATTCAAATCCACTTTCACACAACACTATACCACTTCGTGGGTAATGGAGTACCGTATAATAGCAAAATAACACTAATTCCTCACTTGTATCATTGCTGTCATTTGTTTTACCTATATATAAGCATATATATAATATATATCTGAATAAATTATTGCTATTATTGTTTTCAACAAACTGTTATTTCTTAGATCAATTAACAATAAGAAAAATAAGATTTTATTTTACATCTTTTTTTCCTTCACTGATGCTCTTCATTTCTTTAAATAGATCCAAGTTTCTGATCTATATCATTTTTCTTTTCTCTAAAGAACTTCTGTTAACATTTCTTGCAAAGCAGGTCTACTGGTAACAAATTCCCTCGATTTTTGTTTGTCTGAGAAAGTCTTTATTTCACTTTCACTTTTGTTGTTGTCATTGTTGAGACAGTGTCTCTCTCTGTTGCCCAGGCTAGAGTACAGTGGCATCCTCATAGCTTACTGCAACTGCAAACTCCTGGGCTGAAGTGATCCTCCTGCCTCAGCTTCTCAAGTAGCTGGAACTATAGGTATGTGTCACCATGCCCTGCTACTTTTTCTATTTTTTGTAGGGCCAGGGCCTCACTCTTGCCCAAGTTGGTCTAAAACTCCTGGCCCCAAGCAATTCTCCCACTTTGGCCTCCCAAAGTGCTAGGATTACAGGCAGGAGCCACTGCACCTGGCCTTCACCTTCACTTTTGAAGGATAATTTTACAGGGTACAGAACTAGAAGTTGGTGGGGGTTTTTTCTCTCAGCTCTTTAAATATTTTACTCCACTCTCTTTCTGCTTGCATGGTTTCTGAGGAGAAGTCAGATGTAATTCTTATCTTTGCTCCTCTATAAATAAGATGTTTTTTCCCCTCTGGCTTCCTTTAAGGATTTTTTCTTTACCTTTGATTTTCTATAGCTTGAATATGATATGCCGAGGTGTACTTTCTTTGGCATTTACCCTGCTTGGTGTTCTCTGAGCTTCCTGGATTTGTGGTTTGGTGTCTACATTAATTTGGGGAAATTTTCAGTCATTATTGTCTCAAATATTTCTTCTGTTCCTTTCTCACTTTCTTCTCCTTCTAGTGTTCCCATTACATACATTTATAACTTTCGTAGCTGTCCCACAGTACTTGGATGTTCTGTTCTGGGTTTTTAGTCTTTTTTCTTTTTGATTTTCAGTTTCATAAGTTTCTACTGAGATATCCTCAAGCTCAGAGATTCCTTCCTCAGCTGTGTCTAGTCTACTAATTAGCCCATCTAAGGCATTCTTCATTTCTGTTATAGTGTTTTCGATCTCTAGCACTTCTTTTTTGTTCTTTCTTAGAATTTCTATCTCTTTGTTTACATTGCTCATCTGTTCTTGCATGCTTTCTACTTTATCCTTAGAATCCTGAGCATATTAAGTATAATTGTCTTAAATTCCTGATCTGATAAGTCCAACATCCCTGACATATGAGTCTGGTTCTGATGCTATATCTGGGTTTTGTTTGTTTGTTTGTTTTGTTTTGTTTGTTTGTTTTGCCTTTTAGTATGCCTTGTAATTTTTTACCCAGACATAATCTACTGGGTACAAGGAACTTCTATAAATAAGCCTTTAGTAATGTGATGATAAGATGTGGGGGAGAAGCAGCATTCTGTAGTCCTATGATTAGGCCTCAGTCTTTTAGTAAGCCTGCACCTTGGACTAGGAACTTCACACATGCTTCTTAGTTCCCCTCCCTCTCTTAGGTGGGATAAGATGGTTAAGCTGAGCTGGAGTTGGGTATTTTCCTTCTTCTATGTGGAAGGCTAGAGGGGACTGGAGCTGAGTATTTCCCTTCTTCCATGTGGGAGGCTAGAGCTGGCTGGATTTGGGTATCTCCCTTCCCCCAAGTTAATAAGGCTCTGATAAAACTCCAGCAGGTTAGATCCTGGTTAAATAGTTTCTCTTGGGGGCAGACCTTGTTAAGAAGAATGGAATGCCCTGGTGTATTTCAAAATAGTTCCTTTTCCCATCCCCATGATGGAAGCATGAGGGAATTTTTCTCGAATATTCACTATGAGAACTTGGTAGAGCTCCAGGAGGTAGAACCCATAAGACTGTACAGGCCTCCTTATGACCAGGTCCCCCTGGAGTATTTATCTCACAGGCTTATCCACACTGGGCCTCTAGGAATTCATCAAGTACAGTGCTGGTTTTCCTGCCCCAGCACTGGTTCCCATAGGTTTCACTTGTGGGTTTCTGCTCTGGTATGTTGTGGTTCTCTGTATTCACCTGTCTGCCTCTCCAATTTTGGGGGCTGTGGTTTGCCCTGTGACTTCTCTTATCTTACAGACTCTAAGAAGAGTTATTGGTTTTTTACTTTGTTCAGCTTTTTACTTATTGTTGGGACAGAGTAGTAATTTCCCTGATTCTTATATGCCAGACCACAAACAGAAGTTCTGCGTTTTCAAAAGCATTAATCTCTGAAGGTTTACTGATTGTGATTTGTGACCTTTGGTTCCAACTACAATTTTAACCAAACCTAAATCAAAGCATTTAAAGCTTAAAGCTCATATTTCCACAGTATCCTTTGTCCATTTTTCTATTAGGTTTCTTGTCTTTTTTTCTTGCTGTTTTGCAGGAATGTTTTGTATATTCTAGATATTAATCCTTTGCTGATTTTCATGCTGAAAATATCCTTGCCCAGTCTGACACACATCTGTTAACATTATCTCTGGTATCTTTTCTGAACAGAAATCCTTGATTTTGATATAATCAAAGTTTTTAATTTTTCCATCACGATTTCTTTTGAGGATTCTATTTAAGAATCTCTCTTGCTACCCACCCCTCACTTCCAAGTTAAAAAGATATTGGACTACATTTTTCAATATTAGCTCTATAATTTTAATCTCTCTGATTTAGGTCTTTAATTCATTTGGAATTTCTTTTGAATGTGCTTAAGATAGGGACCCACCTTTATATTTCTCCATTTAGCCGGTTTTCAAAATATCATAGACTAAATAATCCACTCTTCCTCCACTGATTTATGGCGCTACACTTTTATACTTAAGTCTAGTTTTGAGTTCTCTAATTAGTTTCATTAATCTATTTGTTCCTGCACTAAAATCATGCTGTTTTAGCACTTTGTAATGCTAAGTGTCATTAGTGTTTTGTAATGTTTCAATATTTGTAAAGATGAGCCTCTTTACTCTTTGTTTAGGCTTTCTTCTCCCTCATAAATTTTAGAATAAGTTTTTCACCATCCTCTCTGGTTTTGGTTTTAATTTCATCCATCATTTTTGTTCTCCTCTTCTATTTCTACCATTATCTTTATTAGTTTCTACATTCTTGTTTCTGTGAGCTCACTTCAGTGCTCTTTTTTATTCACTGCTTGACACTTACCTTTTTGTCTAAGTATTTCTTGTTTCCTAATAAATGCAGTCATATATTTTAATTTCTCTTATGAAATTTCTCTTAGCTTCTCTTTAGCACAAACTTGTACATTGTAACTTGGTTCTAAGCATTTCATAATTTCCCTTGTCATTTCCTTTTCAGCCCAAAGGTAATTTTGACTTTTTCCCAGGAATGTGGGATTTTTAAGTACTCTCTTTCTGTTGAATTCTAACTTTATTTCATTGTGGTTGGAGAGTGTAATTTCTTTGTAATTCTTTTTTTTTTTCTTTTTTTTGTAATTTGCAGAGATCTCCTTTGTCTGGTATAAAAATGTGTTTGTGTGCATATTTTAGTTCAAGATTATTAATTGTGTTATTCAAATGTTTTATCTCTTTTTTTCTGGTCTTCTTGATTTATCATATTCTGAAAGAGCTGTGCTAGAATCTCCAAATATAATTGTTGGTATATCAAGATCCCCCATTTTAATTGGTTGTTTTTTTTTTTTTTAACACTAACTAATGTTATTTTAGGACTTCTTTCTGATATCTCATTTTGTATTTTCTGTTTTCTGTAGTTTCTTTCTACTCCTTTCCATCTTCTTTGGAATAATTCAAAATTTTCTTCCTTCCATTGAAAAGTTTGGATTTTCTACTTTCCATTGACTAGATCAAATTTATTTTGTATAAAATAATACATTTTATTTATACTCTTCTTGTTGTTAATCCTAACTTGTTATAACCCTTACTTGTGCTTATTCTTTCCCTTGTCAATTTCTTAAGCTTAACAGCATCTATCTGTTTCTTTAAACAGGACAAGTGCCTTAGCACGCTCCCATTACCCTCCAGGCTTTCCTTCTACCAGCAGTTTCCCATTCCCCTTCCCCAGCCATGCTTTTAGTTTCATGTTTTATTTCTGAATTATCTATATGTAAATTTTTGCAGGGGGAGGCATTGCTAATTTAAATAACAATATACTTTTCCAAGATATATTTCTCTCCCTTTACTTTCCATACCTCATTGCTTTGTCCTGGATTCATTTCCCTTCTTACTAAGTTACTTCCCTTTTAAAAATGCTTTCAAGGGAGATTGACTTCTGGAACAGTGAAATGAAGAGTTTGGTGAGCCACTCTCCCATAAAAAGAACAAAAATGCTGGAAAAACAAGCAAAATCAACCATTTCAGAACTCTGGAAATGTACCAAAGCCACAGAAAGTTTTGAAAATCATCTATCCAAGAGAAAATACTGAACTTCAATGAAACAATGGTGTCTGTGGCATTTTAACTTTGAGTTACTCCCATCGTCTCTCCCTCCCCAGCTTAGTGGCCCAGTGGCCATGAGAATCCAGCTAATGGAAAGGACTGACCTCTTTTGGAGCTCTATTAAAAGCCCCACTCCTAGAACACAGTCAACATTTTGTCCAGATTAACAGCTGCCTGGAAAATCTCCATTCCCAAGATGTCATGGCTATGTTATTTGATTCAAAGCTCAGCTCAGGGGTTAAAAAAAAAACAACAAAACTGTCCCCAGGGCATTACCAAAAGCACAGCAGTCTTATGGCAATATCTCAGCTGCCTAAGTCTGTGATTTTGGTTGCAGCAAACAAGAGCCTGGCCAAGAACAATAAAAGTTTAAAAGGAAGTCCTTGAGAACTAGAAAACCACAAGGAACTTTTAAAAGCTCCAATATATTCCTGGGGATCTAGAAGGCTGTACTCATGTGCCTGATTGGGAAAGACCTTGGAAAGAAGAGGACCCTAGTCATTCACCTCTGGCTGACCTTAGTCCCTATGCAAGCAGAAAGTGAAAGCTAAGGGTGTCTTAGAAACCTCCTGAAGTTCGAAGATGTGCCTTCAGACACAGATTCCCTTGGCAAAGGGTAGAAGACTTACAGATAAGTCATTTAGGAAAATCTTCAGACCAATCATTGGCTGACCACTAAATTATACGGAGCAAGGAGTGAACCCTAGAAAACCAGACTTAAAAATAAAAATAAGAACTTTCTTAAAAAATGCTAACAGACAACTCAGGACCTGCATACTGCTGGGAATATAAAATCTACAGAATTCATCCAGGAAAGTCACTAAACATATAAACAATAACCAAAAAAGCAGCAGTAATGACAAACCTGGGGAGAGGAAATCTGATACCAAGTTGTTACAATACGCTGTCTTAGTCTGTTTTCTATGACACAATACCTGAGACTGAGTAGTTTATATTTTTTTTAAATGAGGGTTATTTGGCTCATGATTCTGGTGGCTGAAAAGTTCAAGATTGGGCATCTGCATCTAGTGAGTGCCTCAGGCTGCTTCAGCTCATGGCAGAAAGCAGAAGGGGAGCCAGCCTGTGCAAAGAGATCACATGGCAAGAGAGGAAGCAGTAGAGAGAAATCAAGGAAGCCAGACTCTTTTTAACAACTCTTTCTTGCGGGAACTGATTCATTTCCACAAGAGGGGGAACTCACTCACCCACTGCAGGAAGGCATTAATCTATTCATGAGGGATCTGCCCCCCTGAATCAAACCCCTCCCACTAGGCCCCACCTCCAAACACTGCCACATCAGGGATCAAATTCCAACATGAGTTTTTCAGGGACAGACCACGGTGAAATCATAGCACTGTCAAAAATGTCCAGTTTTCATAAGTAATTTATAAGACATGCAAAGAAACAGAAAAGTATGCCATATACATAGTAAAATAAGCAGCCAACAGAAAATATACCAGAGGGCACACAGATGTTAAATTTAGTAGACAAAGACTTTAAATCAACCGTTACAAATATGTTCAAAGAACTAAAGAATACTATGTCTAAAGAATTAAAGTATGACAACAATGTTTCACCAAATAGAGCATATCAACAAAAATATAGAAATTACCAAAAAAAGCCAAGTAGAAATTCCAGAGTTGAAAAATACAATAAGTGAAATGAAAACCTCATTAAAGCAGATCAATGGTAAAATTAAGCTGTCAGAAGAAAGAACCAGAAAACTTGAAGATGAGTCAATAGAGATTATCCATTCTGAGGAATAGAGTAAAAAAAAAAAAACAAAACAGAGCCTCTGAGACCTATGGGATACCATCATGTATACCAACATACATATAATGGGTGTCTCAGAAGAAGAGAAAGATGAAGGGGAAAAAAGAATATTTGAAAAATAATGACTAAAACCTTCCCAGATATAGTGAAAACCATTAATGTACCCATCCTAAGAAGCTTAGCAAACTCCAACAAGAATAATTCAAAGAGATCCGCACCTAGGCATATCATAGTCAAACTGGTAAAAGTCAAAGACAAAGAGAAAATCTTGAAAACAGCATGAGAAAAAAAATTTATCATGTACGAGGGATCCTCAATAAGGTTAATATAAGCTAACTTCTCATCAGAAATCATGGAGGCAGGAAGCCAGGGGAATGACATCTTTGATGTGTTGAAAGAAAAAAACTGTCAGTCAAGAATTCTATATGCAGCAAAACTCTCCTTCAAAAATGAAGGAGAAGTTAACATTTCCAGATAAACAAAACTGAGAGAACTCATTACTAGCAGACCTGACCAAAAATACTAAAGGGAGTCTTTCAGGCTGAAATGAAAGGACATTAGACAATAACTTGAATCCACATAAGAAAATTAAGGGCACTGGTAAAGGTAACTAAATAGATAAGTATAAACGTATTTTTATTCATAATTCTTTTTTTAATCTGATTTAAAATCAACTATATAAAGCAATAATTATGAAACTGTAAAGATGTACTCATAATGTATAAAGATGTAATTTGTATGACACATACATATTGGCAGATAATAATAGCACAAAGAAGACAGGAGGGAATGGAAGTATTTGGAGCAAAGGTTTTGTAGACTATTGAAATTAAGTTAGTATTGATCCAAACTAGATTTTTTGTAACCGAAATGTTAATTGTAATCCTCAGAGCAGCCACTAAGAAAATAATTTGTTGAATGGTTTCAAAGAAGGTCTTGATGTGGTAAACTTTTTGAGGGTTTGTGTGCCTAACAATACTTTTAATTCATGGTCACATTTTAATAGTAATTAGAGTGAGCAGAAAATTCTAGGTTTTGAAAAGTCCTTGTCCTTTAGTCATTTGAAAATATTACTCCATTGTTTTTTTGCATTCAGTTTGGTGTTGAGATGTCTGATGTTAATTTGGTTATTGTTTCTTTTTCTCTGGAAGCTTCC
This sequence comes from Indri indri, assembly GCA_004363605.1. Classification (NCBI taxonomy): domain Eukaryota; kingdom Metazoa; phylum Chordata; class Mammalia; order Primates; family Indriidae; genus Indri; species Indri indri. Next base: position 1,609 of record RJWJ010007637.1, on the reverse strand, counting down.
AGAATTTACTCTTTCAACAGCAACCAAATAATGGCATGTTTGGGAACAAACTTAACAAAAAAATGCGTAAGACCTATATAAAGAAACTGTTAAAGGACAAAAGAGAAGCCTGAAACAAATGGAAAAGCTGACGGTGTTTTTTGATAGGTGATTCAGCATCACAAAGATGTCAATTTTCTCTGCATTAATTTATACATTTAATGCAGTCCCAATAAAAATATTAACTGGGTTTTGTTGTTGCTGTTCTTTAGTTGATTGCTTTGTCTGGAACTGGAAAAGCTGATTCTAGAGATTATATGGGAAGTAAATAAGAATAGCTATGAAAACTGAAAAAGAAGCACAACGAGATGGGACTAGCCCTAAAAAATGTAAAAACACATCTAAAGCCTCAATATATAAAGGCACATGAATTCACAGACCACCTGAACTGAACATTTTCTTGAAGAAAAGAAGGACTAGTCAATAAATGATTTGGAGACAGTTGGGCAGCCATCAGATGGGGAAAAAAGTTGGATCCCTACCTAATGCCATACTCCAGGATAAACTCCAATTGGCCCCAAAGAAAAAAAAACGTAAAAAATGAAACCATAAAACTATTTGAAACCATGAAAGTATTTGAAGGAAACATAGTAGAATTCTTTAATAGCTTTGCAATAGAGAAATCTTCTCTAACTATGACTCCAAATCCAGAAGCCATAAAATATCAATGCATTTGAATATATAAAAAATTCCATCCAGAAAAAGCCTCCCGCAAGTCAAAAGACCAAGCACAAACTGGGGATAATATGTGCAACTCATTTGGTAGTCAAAAGCCTATTTTCCCTGCAAATCTCCTACCAATCTATAAGGAAAAGACTTACAGATTTATAAATAAACTCAATAGACTAATGGGCAAAGGATAGCACAGGCGGTTCATATAAAAAGAAATACAAATGGATTGACCCAGTAATCCTACTTCTTGGAGTGTATCCTACAGATATACCTGCCTATATGTGAAATTTATTTATTGCAAAAAACTGGAAATAGCCCAAATGTCCATCAATAAGAGACCAATTAAATGAGTTATGGTATATCCACACAATGCAACATTGTGCAATTAAAAGCATCTTTTTGCATATTGATACAGAGAAATCCCTAATATATATTAGGTTTAAAAAGTAATAAAAAGAACACTGTCTATATGCTACCTTTTGTATAGAAAGAGAGAGAAATAAGAATATATTGGCCGGGCTCAGTAGCTCATGCCTGTAATCCTAGCACTTTGGAAGGCCAAAGCAGGAGGATGGCTTGAGGTCAGGAGTTCAAGACCAGCCTGAGCAAAAGTGAGACCCCTGTCCCTACAAAAAAATAGAAAAATTAGCTGGATATGCTGGTGTGCACCTGTAGTCCCAGCTGAGGCAGGAAGATTGCTTGAGCCCAGGAGTTTAATATTGCAGTGAACTATGATGACACCACTGAACTCTAGCCTGGGTGACAGAGTGAGACCCTTTCTCAAAAAAAAAAAAAAAAAAGAATATATTTATGTCTGCTCATATTTGCATAAAGAAACTCTGGAACATATGCAAAAAGTAATAAAAGTGGCTATCTTTGGGGAAAGGGTGGGAACTGC
>RJWJ010007636.1:0-56678 GCA_004363605.1 Indri indri | reverse complement strand
CCATTGCGCCTCCAGGCTTTCAGTTCTGGCACATTCCTCACAGGTATTCCCTTTTCCACCAGCTAAGAAGCCGTCAAGCTTAAAGGTGGGCACAAGTGTCACCTCCCATTAAGGGTACCTCACCTTCCTGCATTGGGCATCATTCTGCAGAGAAACAGAAGCAATAGCACATGTGTGTGAGTGTGTGTCCGTGTGTGTGGGGGGGGGGCGTGCACAGCCAGAGAGAGGCAGAGAGGGACAGAGAGGGAGATTGAGTGTAAGGAAGGGGCTCACGCAATTACGAGGCTGGCAAGTCCAACCTCTGCAGTGTGGGCCGGGAAGCTGGAGCCCCAGGAGAGTGGATGGTGCAGATGCAGTGTGAGGCGGTCTTCTGGAGAGTTCCTTCCTGTTCAGAGAGACCCACCTTTTAGTTGGTTTCAGGAAGTCACCTGATTAGATCAGGCCCACAGGAAGCAATTTACTTTACTCACAGACGACTAATTTAAATGTTCATCTCATCCAAAACACCTTCCAGGTTGACACATCACATCACACCTCCCCAGGCTAAGTTCATCAACCCCTTGTGTCTCGAAAGCCTACAGTGAGAGTGTTTCACTGTGTGACAGTAGATTGTATATTTGTAGCTTAGCAAATCAAGAGATTTTGGAAATAGACTGTGTCCCTTCAATCTTTATAAATATCTGCTCTAGTACATACATGAGACTCAATTACGTGACACACTGAATCACCAGGGAGAACAGGAGATGGGGACGTTCATTCTTCTTATGTCTGGTGTCACTCTACAGCACAAGCATCCGTGGTCAGACACACCTGACTCTGTGGCCGCAGCCCTGTCCCCGCTCAGCTCATCACTGTGTCACTCCACCCGTCCACAGCTGAGGAATCCTCATCGCATCCTCGTCTCAGTCCCTGTGGACACATCTGGGACTGTGGGCAGACGCCAGAGGGAGGGGAGTGTCCAGTGGCCCCTGGAGCTGTGGAGCTCATGGCCTTGGGTGGGGACGGACAGATGCTGAGGCCCTCCCTGCCCCCATCACGAAGCCCTTTCCCCATCCAGTGAGGGAAGGAGACGATGGCCTCCTGCTCGCCAGTCTCCACGTGGGGGCCAGCACCTGGTGACAACAAACCCACGGTGCTGAGCCTGTGGGAAAGTGGAGCAGGCCCGGACCAAGCACAGGCCTGCTCTGCGTGAGGACAGGGACAGGGGATGACCCGCATTCAGAAGTTAATCCAAGTCCTACTTCTAGTTTAGCATTGTCTTTTCCTGGTAGCAACACTCTTAGGTCAAGTTCCCTGGAGACACAGTCTGAGCAGATTTGAAGGCAGAGGCTTTTGAACTGCAAAGAACCTGCGGGAAACTGAGGACAGTGGGAACAGGCAAGGGGGCTGAGCCGAGATGGCAGCGCAGCAGGAGCCGGGCTACTCCGCCAGCTCAGCAGTTCACTACCGCTTAACTCAGCATTACGGTATGTGCAGAAACTCGAGTGATATGCCGAAAATATAGCTCATGTCTTAGAAATATTCTTCGCTATCAGAGAAACTCCCTTAATATAGTATTTAGTGAAAAATAAGCATAAATGTTGGCTAGACATTGACCTCTCACAAATTTTATTGAGAAATAAATCCTACACCTAAATGTAAAATGCAAAGCTATCAGTCCTCTAGAAGATGATATAGAGAAAATCTAGCAGATCTCAGGTTTGGTGAGGAGGTTTTAGGCACCACAAGAAAAAATTAATCTGTGAAAAAATGCTAAGTTCGATTTCATTAAAATTAAAAACTTTTGTTCTTAGGAAGTTTTTTTTTTTTTTTTTTTTGAGACAGAGTCTCACTCTCTTGCCTGGGGCGAGTGCCGTGGCGTCAGCCCAGCTCACAGCAACCTCAATCTCCTGGGCTCAAGCGATCCTACTGTCTCAGCCTCCCGAGTAGCTGGGACTACAGGCATGTGCCACCATGCCCGGCTAATTTTTTCTATATGTATTTTTAGCTGTCCAATTAATTTCTTTCTATTTTTGGTAGAGACGGGGTCTCGCTCTTGCTCAGGATGGTCTCGAACTCCTGAGCTCAGAACTATCCGCCCGCCTCAGCCTCCCAGAGTGCTAGGATTACAGGCGTGAGCCACCGCGCCTGGCCTCTTAGGAAGTTTTAATTCTCTGAAACTAAGAGGATGAAACAAGATGACAAAGGTGAGGAGAAAACATTTGCAAAATGTACATCTGATAAAGGAGATGCACCCAAAATATAAACTCCTGAACTCAACACTAAGAAAACAGACAACTTCATTTTTAAATAAACAAAGCATGCGATGTGAAGATACACGGATGACGAGCATGCATATGAGAAAATGCTGAACATCACATGTCATTTGGAAATTGCAAATTAAAACAACCACTAGTTACCACCAAATGCAGACAGGTATGTGGAGTGACAGGAACGCTCATTAATTGCTGGAAGGAATGCAAAAACAGCACGACCACTTTGGAACACACTTTGGCAGTTTCTTATAAAACTAAACGACATGATTTAGGAATCACGCAGCTAGGTATTTTCTAAAATGAGTTGAAAATATAAGTCCTGACAACAAACGGCACACTAACGTTCGTAGCAGTTTTATTCACAATTGCCACAAATTGAAACCAACCAAGACATCCATGAAAAGCTGAATTTATAAACAAAGTCTGCTCCATGCTTACATTGGAAGAAGATTCAGTGATACAAAGAAATGGACCATCAAGCAAGGAAAAGGCATGGAGGAACGTCAAGGCAAATAGCCATGTGAAAGAGGACAGTCTGAAAAGTGTGCACACTCTGTGTTCCAAGTGTGTCCACGTTTGTAAGATAGAAGCTGTACAGTAAAATTTCCGTGATGGCCAGGGAGGGACAAACAGGAAGAGCACAGGGGATGTTCAGGGCATTAGGTATTAGGCAAAGCCCACAGAATGTACACCAGGGTCAGCGCTACTGTAAGCTATGGATTGAGAAACAACGATGTACCAGCAGTGCTTCATCAGGGCTGACGCATGTATCAAACTAAAGATGTTAGGAATGGGGTCCACTGACTGGGGACAGGGGGCTCCGCACCATGAACTTAGTGTTCTGTAACCCTGTCAGTGCTCTAAAAAATAAACTCTAGTCTTTTAAAATATTTTAAATGCATATGAATATAATTTTATGAAAATTATATTAAATATATATAAATGTAAAATTAAATGCTGAATAACAGAATTACAGAGGATTCTCACTTGTTCCTTACATCTTTCTTCATTTGACCCATCTTCAAGGGCACATTTTTTCACTTATCCTCAGGAACGCATTGCTCTGGGAGTCCCCTTTGGAGCCCACACTCCTCCACTGTCCAGCTCAGCCCCTCCTGTGCCAGGTGACCATGGCTTCTTGGCCGCTGGGTCCGAGAGCTGCGTAGCTGGGTTCAGCCTCAGGAGAGAGGAGGAGCCCGCAGGTCCTGGACGCTGGTCTCAGGATTGCAGAGGGAGGGGCTGCCCCAGCCCCTCTGCTGCAGACGGCTGCGTCTCTCTCCGCCAGGTGAGCTAAACCGGGCAGACTTTGCCTCTTTCTGATCAGGTTTTTCGTTCTCACTCTTCCCAACTGCCACGTGAGACTTCACACTCTTCCTCCTAGTATCATTTTATTTTACATCTTGTCTGCATAACATACCCTGACTTATGCCCAGAAAGCACCGCACCTACAGTGTCCTAAGTTACAGTGTAAAGGGTAGAGAACTAATGGACAAGAAAGAGGGTCTCACCCCAATCACCCCCTTCATTCACTCACCCACGCAGTAAGTCCGTCCTGAGCACCCGCGGTGGGCTGGCTGCAGACGCCTCACTGAGGAGAACAGACGAATCCCTGCCCCAGTGGAGAAACACATAAACATAACCAACAAGCACACTGCACAGACTGCAGGAAAGTGACAATGATTCCGTGGGCAGGGGAGCCAGGAAATGGGGGTGAAGAGGGGTAGGGAGTCACCTAGCTTTCAGAAGCATAGACGAGGAAGGTCGTGGAAGAAGGTGCCATTGGAGTCCCGGCTTGACGGAAGTGAGCGTCCCAGGCAGGAGGCACAGCCTGTCTCCAGGGCCTGGAGTGTCCACAGGAGGATCCAGGAGGCTCCAGTGGCTGCAGCAGCAGGAAGGTTCGTGAGAGGAGTCCAAGGAGGTGAGGGAGGGGTCGTATGGCCTGCATCACAGCCCAGTGTCTCAGCAGGGTGTGAGCAGAGAGGACACACAACACAGGTTCCATTATAAAAGAGCCACTCTTGTGAGTCAGGCCTTCTGGAAGTGGCCCTGGACTGGGTGCAGGGCTGCATTTCTCCTCAGGGTGGGCCTGGCTGTGCTGATTTGAGGGAAGGCAGGACTAATGCCTGAGATAGGACCCTTTTCAGTGGTGAGTCCTTAGGATGGGCAAGGATAGGGTTGCTTGTGTGAGCTCCTCATTTCATCTGTTTAAATAGCATTTGTCAGTTACTAATTGTGGAAACTGATGCACAGAAAGTTATGAAACTCGTACAAGAATATTCAGTGAAAATTTCGTGCTGGCTTCTGTTTCTAAACATATAATCCAGAGATCACACTGTGAAATCACCTATGTGCAGATTCTGTTCCCATCTGGGCCTGGCCTGAATCTGGTGGCCTGAAGCCTGTGTCAGGGCTGAGGCTGGAGTGCCCTGGCATCCACAAAAGCCCACCCTGATCTTACCTGGCAGAGCTGCCCGGGACCCAGCTCTGCCCCACTCACATCTGAGTCCCACCCCCATCTGAGTCCCACCCGCTGTGTCCTGGTGTCCTCCCTACCACACTCCACAAGGCCCTCCTGGACAGAGACTCTAGTGCATTGGGCCACAACCATCTACGCTCCTGTGTCATGCTAATTTCCAGGGTTTCCTTTCATCCCATGTCCCTGTCCTCAAGCAGAGACAGGCCCTGTGCTCGCCTCCTCTTTGACTCAGAGGATAGAAAGTGGACACTGGCACATCCCAGAGCCAGACAAATGAAAGAGAAGTGGGAGAATGACAAGGATGTGACCAAGTTCTTCCATAACATCTCAGTGGGAGATTGCAGGAGATGGCTTGCGAAATTCTTGGTGCACTGGGAGAAAATGCTACAGCTAACAAGTAACTGAGAAAACTAAGTGTGGTAGATCTCTGGAGTTGAGATCTAATTACCCAAGGACATGTGTGTGTGTCTGTGTACAAAATGAACCACTCATGGTGGGCTCTTCTTGGGTGGATAACGACATTAGTATCATATACCGTCCTCCTTTCTCCTCTCACCTCCTGACATCTCTTCCTCACTGCACATACTTTTGGTCCATCCATTGTGATTTTCTAAGTAGCCTCAAAGCTGTGGGCATCACGATATCTCCAGACTTAGGCTTGACTGTTCCCTCCTGCTAGAATCATTTCTCCTTTCCTCTCACCTGGTCTGTTTCTGGAAAGCCTTCAAAACCTCCTCAAATGCCAGCTCCAGAGACGCTCCCCTACCCCACCCTCAGGCATCACCTCCTGTTCTGCCAGGGAAGGCTGGATGGGTCCTGGGGTCCCCTTGCTTCCCTCAGCAGTGTGGGAACTCCCTGAGGACAGGACACATCCCTGCCTCCCATCCTAGCTCAGGACCTGTCCTAGCGGCTGTCACACAGCAGAGGGTGCAGATATCTGGGCTGCAGGAGGACCTGGGGCAGCAACAGCTGAGGAGGCGACTCCTCAGATTTGGGGCCTGGACCAGGGCTGTCACTCTCCTGTTTCCATTTCAGCACCACCCACCGAGGCCCCAGGCACAGCCCAACCCACGGCCAGGGCCACCAGGTCCATCTGCTGCAGCCTCACTGTGCTCCTCCCCTGCTCCATCCTACTGGCCGTACTGAGAGAGTGCCTAGAGTGACAGGTGCTGCGGGCAGATTGGGAGGGGAGCAGGGCAGGTGGTGAGGTGGGAGGATGGGGAAGGGACTCCCAGAGCAACCCGCCCCGTCCCTTCCACGGGACCCTCTCATCCTGGAATGAGACAGGGGAGCGAGACCTCCTGTCACTTGACAGTAGTACCCTGGGCCAGCTCCACCCTGAGCTCTGATGAGTTGTCACTGCCACAGGCCAGCAGGAAGGGAGGGCCCACACCAAAGCTTAGGGTGTCTGGACACTAGAGGGGAGCAGCAGCGTCAGGGGATTCTCAGAGCAGGCTGTGTGTTCCTACGGGCCCATGCTGGGTGGCGTGCAGACAGCAGGACCACGGGCACGGGCTGCACCTTGGTGGCTCCAGGTGATGTTTCAAAGGGAAGGAGGTTTTATTTACAGAGCAGGGAACTGGGTCCAATCCCAGGAGGAGGGGCTGCACTGGCCTTGACACTCCTGATTCCAAAGGCTGGAGCTCAGGGCTGCACTCCATGGAACGTGGCTGGGGATACAGCAGCTAAGCTGGAAGGTTGAGAGCAGAGAGTGTCCAAGTCGAGGTTGAGAGCAAGGCCAGTCCCCCCAGACCCTGGGATTCCAGCTGGGCCCTGGGCAATGTCCCTGACACCCAGCCTCCTGCACACTCCAGACCCTGAGCCAGCGGATGAGCAGAATTGATTCTGAGGACACGTGGGCTGAGCTGCAGCTGGAGTCCCACGGTCACAGCTGAGCTGGACCAGGGATGAGTGGGGACAGTCATATTCAGGGTTGTGGGTGCCACTCCCAGGGTGAAGAGAGGCTGAGAGAAGGAGAGAGAAGGATGTTTGCCTGCAGCCCCTCCCGAGGCCAGGGCGTCATGGAGCCAGGCCCTCCCTCTGGACAGGCCCCGGGGCTGGAGAGCCCACGAGAGGGAGGAGGCACTGAGCGGGGCGCAGACCCTCCCTCAGCAGCGTCAGTCCCGAGCCACAGGGTCTGCGGTGGGGCCTCGGCTGATCTGCGATTGTAAAGGTGGGCAGAGATGGGTATACGCTGCAGGCGCCAGGCGTGGGGGTAGCAGGAAAAACGTGTCCCTTAGTGACAGGTCCCCTCTGATGGGAGGAGTGACTGGGGAGGTACAGCCCATGAGAACTGGCCCAGGGTCTCCTCAGCCTCCTAAACCATCATTTGTGTCTTTTTTGAAGATGGAAGCTACTCCGCCAAACCCCTGTGAGCGTGGCCTGGCTCACACTCTCCCCTGTGGCTGCCACCTATCCAGCACCTGCCGCTGGTGTCCAGACCTCCAGGAGTTCAAGCCTTCGCATGCCCAGAGGCCTCCAGTGGCCACGATGGAACTGCACATTCCACATCTCAGGGTTTTATCGCTTTGTCAGGATCCTGTTGCACTTTTCCACGAATACCGGCCTGCTTCTCTTGGTGCTAAGCAATGGAATTTTTGCACTTAAAGTTCTGACTGGCTAAAAATGAAATGTCAACAAGAGAGCACTTTTCTCCTTCCACTTTGCCTGTGGAAAGCACACACTGGCTGTCCCCCTGGCTACGGACAACCCGACTCACAGCCTTTGGTACTTACCAACGGGCTCCCAAGTCTCCCCATAAGGACAATTTATAATTTAACAATGAAGTTAGTAATTGGGTAACTTGTTTATTCTACACAGGTAAATAAACCCACATGATTTGTTTTACAAATAAGTGAAGATACATCTAATTCCCCTGAGATGTGGGCAAATGCCATCAAGAGTTCACAGATGGTGAAGAAGCCTGCAACATATGTGTGTCACATATCCCAAATAATGAACATAACACAACATAAAAGGACAGTGGACTATGAGAAGGCAACAACGTTAAACCAACCCTTGATAGCAAAAACTGACCTTTGATGACATTCTGGCTGCCAATCTAATGTATTATCTCCCACTTGGAAGTGTTTTCCAAGCTTCAGAGTGCCTCATTGCATGAGTTCCTTCCATGGCTTTTGAAGGGGCCTTTATAATGTGTCAACTTGGTCATTTTGAAAAGTTTGCAAAAGTGAGATATTTGCTCACAGTCAATTAGGACCGCCATTTTTACTGACACTTTCCGTCAGACTTCCCTCCACGCCAGATGGAATAAGAGGGGCTGCTGGCATTCTAAAAATTCAATTAAGAAGAATATGAGTTAGGAATATATTTATTTCAGTTTAATGAGATGTATTTGTGTTCACACTCTCTTTCACGTACAGTTAGGTTATTGCTGTGCAGAAACCACAGTCAACTGTGCTGACTCACTAGGTGCCATGAAACAAAGGTACAGAGCCACAGGCTGACTAACACGTGAATTAACATATCTACTAACATCGTGATGTGTCATAGAAAAGATAAAGTGGAATATATTCACAAACAGAACACTATATAGAAATTGATCAAGAATAAGCTTACTGCTATACAAAAAATGAATGACTCTTATAGGCAGGATGTTGAGAGGAAAACGTCAGATGCAAAAGAACATATACTCTATGATTCTATTTACATAAATTTCAAAAATGGACAAAACGAACCTTTGGTAATAGAAATCGGAATAATGGATACCTTGGGTAATAATCTGTAACTTGATCTGACAGATGATCATGCAGGTGGATTTCATTTTTAAAAATACATCTAGCTGACCATTTAAGATTTGTGCATTTTACTGTAGGGATATTATTAAATACATTGAACAACAACAAAAAAATGGTTTTTAGAAAATTTAAGCAGAGGTTTCAGTTTTCATTAATATATTGACAAACTGGGCCAGGCATGGTGGCTCACACCTGTAATCCTGGCACTCTAAGAGGCCGAGGTGGGAGGACTGCTTGAGGTCAGGAGTTTGAGACCAGCCTGAGCAAGAGCAAGACCTCGTCTCTACCAAAAATAGAAAAAATTAGCCAGTCAACTAAAAAAAAAAAAAAAAAAAAAAAAAACTAGCCAGGCGCAGTGGCACACACCTATAGTCCCTGCTACTGGGAAGGCTAAGGCAAACGGCAGCAGGATTGCTTGAGCCAGGAGTTTGAGGTTGCTGTGAGCTAGGCTGACGCCACTGTACTCTAGCCCGGGCAACACAGAGAGATTCTGTCTCCAAAAAAAATTCTCAACAAACTGGTAGTACTCTCCTGTCAGGAATATACTCAGTGATGAATTAAATTATCTATTTTATCTGATGAGACTCAGATATGTGTGAGTGTGGAGAGAGAGAGAGAGAGAGGACCGAGAGAGAGAACTGTTAGATACCAGACTTCTTCCACTAGTTCGTTTTCTTCCTTCATCACTGCTCAACATTAAGAATTCCTTTCTTTCTTTCATTGCCGTCTTTGTCCTCATAGTGTCCTCCCCAGATTGGCCCAGGCAGACCTCCAACATCTAAGTATAGCAACTTAGAAAAGTTGGCAGCTCTAGAGTTAAAGTCACAGTGCCCAGGGCTCTCTGTGGAGTCCAAAATTGAGATCTGATGTGAAAAATAACCTACTCCATCTATGACTCTGTTAGGGTCAATGTTTCTGATGTAAGAGATGATTCCTTCCTTTTAGTTGCTTAAAAGAATACTAAGACTCAGGTCCGTCTCTGTTTTAAGCCTGGGCTCTTAGGTGAAAAGCAAGCTTACCAAATTATAGCGTCCAAACAGGCTTGGTGAGATATGGCTTGAGTCAGACATGGGCCACTGGTGCAGAGGGGCTGGGGTGGTAGGTGGTGTGGCAGCAGCAGGAACACAGGGACTAGATGTGCTCAGACTTGGGGAGGGAAAGATCTATGCACAGATGAGAATGGATCCCATCCACAGAGCTGCAGGCAATTGGGTCTAATTTAACCCCTGGTGGAAGGTAACTGAGAAGGGCTTAACTGTCCCAACCAAGCAGGCTGGGATTTAGGTGCCATTTCCAGCAGCAAAGGGGACTGTTGAGCAGGAAGGGAGGCAGAAGACCAGTTTTAGAAACTGGGTCTGAACTGTGGGGATTCAGGGGAGGTTGGGCCTCCATGGACACCTGGCTACCAGAGCCTGCTGTGAAGGGCTGCCTGTCTGGTCAGTAGGGCTGGGCTCAACTGCTTGAGGATTTGGTTCCCACAGCTGAGCTGAACAGACGGAATGCAGGGTAGGCCCAGGCAAGGGTATGTTAGAGCTAAGGGGAAAGAAATGTATCCCCTCACCCCTCCTTTGTCTTTGGAGAGAGCCTCCCCACTGTGTGTCGTGGGTCTTCCCATCACAGGGAGGACCAGCATCTAAGGGACAAAAGGGCTTTGAGTGCCCCTGACACATTCCTATTTTGTCATCTTTGGCATTCCTTGGCATTGCTTCTGCTGATGTGATGGAGGAGAGATAAGATTGACTGAAACTAAATGACACAGCAGAATGGTGAACAAGGAGTGTCTCAGATCGGGAGCTAAGAGGCAGGGTGTGGGTCCAAGACCCTCTGACCCAGCACTTCCCCAGAATCTAAACAAACACTTGTTTCTCTTCTGAACCACAAAGAAGGCTCCAGGCAGGAGAGCCGGGCTCAGTTCATCAGAACTCCAGTGTCTGAAGCCACTGTTTCATATATTTCCCTCCCTTGATTTTTCATTTCAGGTTGCAGGGTTAAGTCCAATCCCTGTTGTTCCATCATGGCAGAAGCAGATGTCAGAGCTTATTTTTTAAAAATGAAAACTGCTTTACAACAAGCTCATTGTAAAAAAATCAATGGATATAAGGTCTTATAAAGTAAAAAAAGTGAACATTTCCCTTCAGTACCCCCATCTCACACCCCAGAAATAACCACTGTTAGTGGAACACAACTTACGTCATTTCCACGTCTCTCAAAAAGACCCTACTGTGGACTTCCAGAGGTGGGAAAATCTTTGGTGGTGCTGGAGAAATGTGGAAATGAATGCTCCTGAGAAATGCTGTTCCCTCCTCGCTCCCTCCGCCATGGAACATGTGAGCTAGGTCTCATTCTGTACTGACTTCTCTTTCACTGTCCAGAGCGCAGCAGTGAGAGTCATGTGTCCATCTCTGAATTTTTGTGAAGGCCACATGAAATCACGTATGTGAAAGTGTTCAGTGAACTTTGAAATCATACAATTGATAGTTAATATTACATATTATCATGCACGTTTATTTTAATTTTAATAACTATGATAACGAGTAGTCTTTAGAAGGTTTGCTGATACCCTCAGAGGCCATTTTTAGCACTAGCGAAAGCTTCTCTTCATAACCAGCCTGTTCATGCTCTCCAAGGCCTATGGGGGAAAAAAATCCTTATATTGCTTCAAGGGCATCCTAAAGTGGCTGCAGTTGTGTGGGTGTGTGGAATAAATATCCCATAGGTGGAAGACTCTCCAGCCCAAAGTGGTACAGTCCAGACAGCCTTCAGGGCTAAGAGGCCATTTCTTTCAGTCTGAAAGTCGCTCAAATACATCCTCTCAAAAACTTTATAATTTCTCCCTTTCATAGAATGGCAAGTAAAATTCAGATTTTTTTCTTTTTACCTTCTTATTTTATCTCCTACTCTTTTCTGGACCTGCAAGCAATGGGTTCCTAAATGTCAGCTCTGGAAATAAAAAACATAGCAGAGAGTGCTATTTTCCTATATCCAAGTATTTAGTCTACCCCATCTAAAAAAGACAGACACTTAACACTGATCAATTCACAATGTGCAGCATCCAGGCAAAAATTTGGGGACTTGCTAAAAAGTAACAAAACGTGATCCATAATCAGGAGAAAAATGAATCAACAGAAACTGACTCAGAAATAAACAAAAGGCAGACTGTTCTAGCTGTTCACAGGCAGCTAGAACTCTAAGGTATAGCCCCCCTGAATTGGGCATTTTTTTAAAACCTCATGGCATTTAAAGCACAACTCCCTAGATTGTACATGATCTAACAGCTGAAGCCCCTCCTTCACAGGCTGTAGAGATTACTCACCAGGTCCCCACGATTGGCCGCGTCCAGATTTTCAGTTACGTTTGTGGAAATCTAAGCGAATCTGACTACTGATTGCTACATTGTTAAACTGACCAAACATCCTTCAGCACTGCCCCCTCCCTCGCGCCATCCAAGCACAGCAGCTTAGGAACCGAGTGTGGAAACCATCAGGGAGGCTGGAGGGGAAGGATTGATGACGCTGTCTGATGGTTCCCTAGTTGAGCATGTCCCTTCTCCGGAGTAGTCCCTGAGGACACGAGGATCTGTGGAGAGACACTCTGTCTCCCGCCCCCACCACCACCCACAAGTGCCCAGGCTCCTGGGCGCTGTCGCCCTGAGCAGGTCTGGTTGGTTAATAAAGCCTGAGGGCCCGGACATAAACCCTTCCCCGGCTGAGCAGGACCGCAGGCCCAGAGGAGTTCCAGGGGCTGCATTGCCAAGAGCCTACCCGTCCCCTGCTCCGCTGCTCCCCAAGGCTGCTGACTCTCCGGCGCAGCGCGAGGCACAGGGAGGTGCGTGGGCGGAGCCGCGTGAGCACGCGGGGGGCGGGGCCGCGCACGGAGGGGCGCGCCTGGGCGGGGCTCGCTGTGGCTCGGTCCCCGGCGCGGCCGCTGTTCAGACCCGGGGTGCTGAACTACGCCGAGGCCGACCTGCCAGCACGCAGCGCGCGGGGGAGCCGGGCGGGGAGGCGCCGGGCGCCCGTCGGCCTCGGGCAAGGGAGAGGAGCGGTGCCCGGCCGGGCCAGCTATGCCTCCCGCTGCTGCGGTTCCCGCTGGCGCCGCCGTGCCCGCGGCCTCTGGGACGCAGCCCGTTCCCGGAGGCCCTGAGCTCTGAGGCCGGGGCCTAGCGCCCGCCGCGGCCGCGCAGGAGGGGCCCAGCGCCCGCGCCCCCGCCTCCCGCCTCCCTCCCGCGCTCGGCCCGCCTCGGCTCGTCCCCTCGGCCGCCCGCCGCCATGGCCTTCGCCGCCCGGGAGAGCGCGGGCTCGGGGCGCCGGCGGCCGCCGCGTCACCGGGCGCTGCGCGGGCTGCTGCTGCTCTGCCTGTGGCTGCCGAGCGGCCGCACGGCCGGGCCGCCGGTGGCGCCGCTGTCCGAGCTGCACGCGCAGCTGTCGGGCGTGGAGCAGCTGCTGGAGGAGTTCCGACGGCAGCTACAGCAGGAGCGGCCGCAGGAGGAGCTGGAGCTGGAGCTGCGCGCCGGCGGTGGCCCCCAGGAGGACTGCCCGGGCCAGGGCGGCGGCGGCTACAGCGCCATGCCGGACGCCATCATCCGCACCAAGGACTCCATCGCGGCGGGCGCCAGCTTCCTGCGGGCGCCAGCGGCCGTGCGGGACTGGCGGCAGTGCGTGGCGGCCTGCTGCTCCGAGCCGCGCTGCTCCGTGGCCGTGGTGGAGCTGCCCCGGCGGCCCGCGCCCCCGGCCGCCGCGCTCGCCTGTTACCTCTTCAACTGCACGGCGCGCGGCCGCAGCGTCTGCAAGTTCGCGCTGCACCGCGGCTACAGCAGCTACAGCCTCAGCCGCGCCCGGGATGGCGGGCGGAGCGGCCTGGAAGCCGGCGATCCCGCCCCGGCCACCGCGCGCGCCTCGCCCGAGCTGGGTAAGCACGCGATTGAAGGGCGGGCTGGGGCCTCACCTCTTGAGTAGGACTATCCTTGCACCTGTTAGGTGGCTGCAGTTTACCTGACGTCTGGGAGACCCGCCTGAGCAGGATCGCTGGGCCCTCTTCACCAAGTTAGAAACGAAACACACTCGTTCCAAGTTATTTTAGCTGCGGGCATCCAAAGAAGCGTGTCCATTGCACCCTACCTCCCTCCTCCACCTGCACCTGAGATAAGTCTCAGGACCCTTGCCAGGGAAGTAGATATCAAAGGGTCACCTGTGACTCTTTAGCCTTGAGACAGGCTAATTTCTGTCTTAGGGGTGAAAAAGCCCAGTAGATTGGCAGAAGCGGGGTGCTGCTGAAATTTTTCTAGGTTTGGGGAAGGAGGCTGATCTGTGAGGATTCACAGACATTAGATTTAAAAGAGGAGAAAAGTTCAGAGAAAAAAAGTTTATTTTCTCATGGGTTTTATAGGGTATGGTCTGTGTCAAGTAACTATAAGAGCAAAATCTAATTAGATGCCACATTGCTCAGAACAACCACTCCTGTTACTTAGCCTGCCTCTGCTGACTCTCACCATTCCACCTGTAGTTGCTTCCATCAGACGAAAATGGGGACAAAAACTACTGGTCCCTTTATAAAGAGTAAAAAGAAGGGGCTCGGTTTTCATTGAAAATAAGAACATCGAAGGCATGTCTCTTAAAAAGAGCTAAACATGATGCTAATTCCATGGCTTTACTTTTTGTAGATGCTCTGAATGAGAGTCAAGACACTTAACAGACACAAAAAATTGTAGCAGTGGGAGATGAATGTCACTGAGGGAACACGACCTTGATTGGGTCCACTGTGGTGAGGCTCAGTGTGTTTCATCATACTCTGTTGCTGTTCGATGTATAATAACAGGAATGATATCATTAGCAAGATGTGGGTGGGGAGGAGTTCAGCCACTTTGGAAATGTGGATTCCCTAAAACCTCTGGATCCATTGAGAAGGGTCTGGAAATCTGTGTCCATTGCACCCGGCCTCCCTCCCCGAACTTCACCTGAGATGAGGCTCAGGACCCTTGTCAGGGAAGTAGACATCAAAGGGTCACCTGTGACTGTTTAGCCTTGAGACAGACACTGGGAAGGAGCAGAACACTGGGAAGGACTCTGTAGTTTTCCCTATGAAGTAGGAGCAGGCAGCGCTTTCACTTGGACCCACGCCAGCATCCGGAGCCTCGCGCCACAGCTGTCACACACAGATCATTCCTGTTACACACCTCCTGTCTGCCTGAACACAGATCAAAATACCCCAGCAGCAAAGAAACGAAGTCCCTTCCCCTTGTTCTCACTACTCACCTGGAAGAAACTGACATTGCCAAGGGGAGCTTTCCTATAAAGCAGGGGAAACCAAAAGGAAAATAAATAAGGAAAGAACATGCCCATGGAAATTAAAAAAAGAAAAAAAAGTTCAGGTTACAACTTCCAAGTGGTTTTTCCTCCTAGATCCTTCTTTGTCCTTCTCTTTTCTGGGGGGAGTTCATCTAGAAATCCAGTTTTGTAGAGGTTTGGGGATCAGAATAGGTGGCCTTTGGGCTGGTCCTCATTTCTGGGAGAACACTGCCATGCTCAGACTTCCTCAGGTCCCCAGCAGCATGGAAACATGGAAGGTGCAGCTCAGGCTCCGAGGTGCCCTTGTTCTGCTCTGCATAGAGGGCAGAGTTTTTCCCCATTGTCCTGTGTGTCCCCTGCCCAGATGCTTAACCTGTTGAAGTTCTTTATGCTTCTGAGACTATTAAGTTTTTCTTGAATTGTTTCTTAATTTTTTGGAATCTTGTGAGCATATGGAGTTGGAAGCTAAAGAAGGGTGAAATTGTTTAGACGGGCCCTTACAGAGGAGTCATGACCAGGTCCTTTTGAGGTGAATACAAGGATCATGGAGAAGTGGTTACGGGCCAGGTGGGGTGGGATAGCACAGACTCACAGCAGAACCCCTCCAACCTGTTGGTCCAGAGATTTGTTGAGTTTGGTGTTAGATGCCGTTGTAAGCTCTTTACATGCATAAACTCACTTCGTCCACACAACAGCACACAGACCTAGGTTCTGTTACAATTTCTGGTGTATATTGAAGGCTTGGTGAGAAAAAATAACTTGCCTGGGGGTCACCCAGCACAGGGGTTGTGGAAAGGAAGCTGAGAAGAGACCCGCAGGGTTGGGACTGAGCAGGTGGGTGTAGAGGATGGTGGGAGAATGCAGGATCAAGTGGGGCATACTGGAGAGAGGTGTCTTGCGATGACTGAAACTGTCTGCCAGAGCATCCATAGAGCACAGTAGGGTGCTTGAAGTTCTGAGCTCTGGCCTGAGTCCTGGCTCTTCCACACCCAAGGCCCTGCTAATCCCCTTGGGGATTGAGTGCCTGCTTGCCTTCCAGCTCAGATCGTTGTGGGGTTCAAGGATGGACATGCCTTTTGAATTATAAAGGTGGCACACAAGTACATGACATTGCTCTAGGATTCTGGTTGGGTTGTGCTCGTGACTGGAGAGGTTGGGGGCTGGATATCATGGTAAAAGTGAAGAACAGCAGGAGGGAGTGCAGGAGGGAGAGGTGGGTGCTGGAGCTGCTAGGGTCCTAGAGGAGCTGGGGATATAACCTCCAACAGCTCAAGGCCCAGCACCGCTGTGTGGTTTCCACTGGTTACTCAGCCTGAAACCCAGTATCTGTGGGAAGAATTTGGGAAGCCCACCCCTTCTATGTCAGGGAGAATCAAGGCTGTTAAGGAGACTTCTGCTCTCCCCTCTTCAGAGCCACCCACGGCCACCCGCAGCATTTCCCTGGGTCCTCCACGTGCAAAGGAAGGAGCTACCTTCCCGTTCAAGGCTAATCCCTCCGCAGGTGCCTGACCAATCTCCTACTGCAAGGACCTTAGTTTCCCACATTTTCATCTTTTCCCTTTTGTGTTATAAGCAATTATATTTAATAAATGATATTAAGATAACTGGCAGTGTCAACCTTGACCACACACAAATAAATTCCAGATGGATTAAAGGATTAAATATTTTTTAAAAAATTAAGCCATAGATTATTTCATACATTGGAAAACTTGAAGAAAATAAACTTACTATTAGGGATCTGGAAGAAAAATAGCTTTCTAATCAAGTAAAGGAATCAAAAAGGAAAGGATAGATTATGTGCATGTTTATAAAAACTTCATATCAAGAAACAAAATGAATTGCAAACAAGAGTCTAGGAAAATATGAGAAAAGTATTTATTATATTAATAGAAAGAGCTTATGAATCAGCAAGAAAAACAAAAATAAATGAGCAAAGGACATAAGCAAACAGTTCCCAGAGGAAGTATAGCTGATAAACATAGAAAAAAGTTTAACCTTACAAGTAATAAATGTAAATGATGCCAGCTTGCACTTATTAAACTGGCAAAAAATAAGTTTGTTTTTATATTGGCATACATGTGGAAAAATTTATATGGTTTTGTTTTTTTGTTGTTGTTTTTTTGTTTTTTGAGACAGAGTCTCACCGGGCTAGAGTGCAGTGGCATCATCAGCTCAGGACAACCTCAAACTCCTGGGCTCAAGCAATCCTTCTGCCTCAGCCTCCCAAATAGCTGGGACTACAGGCATGTGTCACCATGCCCGGCTCCTTTTTTTCTATGTATTTTTAGTTGTCCGGCCAATTTCTTTCTATTTTTAGTAGAGACAGGGTCTCGCTCTTGCTCAGGCTGGTCTTGAACTCCTGACCTTGAGTGATCCACCCGCCTTGGCATCCCAGAGTGCTAAAATTATAGGTGTGAGCCACTGCGCCCTTCATTTGTTTATTTTAAGGGCTGTTTCTAGGTAGATAAGCTCTGGCTTATTTTAAAATACATTTTACAGTATCATTTGCCTGGGCTTGAACTGAAGAGGAAACATTATCTCTGTTATTTCAAATGCATCAGTGATCAATTTAAAGGATATGAAGATTTTACTAGGTTCATAAGTCATCTTGAAGCTCACCTAAATAAAAGTAAATGATTAAAATAATTTTGTTTTCTTCCAGGAGAAGCAAGGTTAATTAGTTTTATAATATGTGGGATATTTCAGCACTTACCTGCTTTTTCCATCTTAAATCTTTGAGGTTAAATCTTTGAGAGTTTTTAAAAATTATTAATAATGTTCATTGCTTTTTCACATTCATTGTTTATCACATAGGCATATTTTAGTTTGTCTACTTAAAAATAGTATTAGTATTAAAAATAGTATTATGGTATAAACTGTAATGGACAACTGCTGAATTATAAGAAGCTTTCCAGAATTATGAAGTGATAAACCATTGTGTAGAAACAATGAGCCTTTCAGAACCAAAGGAAATGTGAAGTCTCTATAGAAGGGCTTATTTGGTAATGCAGATGTCACATCTCTCCTTATCTGGGAGAAGCAGAATAAAGACATCAGATAGGTCTTTGCTCAGAGGAGGAAAAAGGCAGAAGAACAAATTTCTTCTTAGGCAGGGGGTTGTTTACTTGGCTTATTTAAACCAAAGTTGCTAGTCCTCATATTTTAAATGACTGGAGAAATGGGGCTTATGTTCTCTCCACAGACAATGTACCCCTTGGCAATGGCATATAATAAGCATATAATTGTGCTCATTCCTTATAACATGCTTTAAAAAAAATAATCTCCCTTTGTGGCTGGCAGCAGCATTCTCAGTGAGAAAAGCCCCAGCTCTTAGAGCCACGTGCCCCTCACATAAATCCTCTGATGCCGGGCATTGGGCAGACCACTTGATGAGAAGATAAGGCTGGAGGGTTAGGGCCCCAGCATCCAAAAGATAATAGGAACTTGTTGAAAGGTTTTTCCTAAGCAACGGAACGAGGCAATCAGATTAGCATTCCAGAAGAGTCATTCTAGAGGCAGGGCCTCAAGAATGACTACTCTTTGTTGCGCAATGAGAAACTGAGGTAGGATTGCAGTCAGGCGTGAATCTCAGGCACTGGGACATCTGGGTTGGCCCTGGGAAGTTTGCTGAGGTCGAGGAAAGTGATATGTCACAATGCAGGAGGAGAGGCAGTGCCTTAGCAGCATTATTTAGGGTAAGTGGAGGAGGGACATGTCCAGGCAGCATTTGGACAAGAGCTTTGGCCCTGGAGGAATAGGGAAATAGTGGATACCAAAAAGGATGTATTACTAGAACCTGTAGAGTTTTTCCAGTTGTATTGCTGTTTCTTTAAAATATGTATTTATTTGGGTGAATTTACTAAGAATGTTAAGTCAATTAACATTTTTGCAGCTATGCTCATAGAAAAGTGTTCCGTGTGCAGCTTATCCTATCAGTCATCAATGAAGCAGCTGTCACTAAATCATTAATATTTAAGTAAACATAATTAGCTTAAATTATTTAGTACCATTCTAGATCAAAGGTAAGTATATACTTGTTTTACTGTTGTAGAACATCACAACAGAAATTCAGTGTGTTGGCTTCTGTTATAAAAATTAGTTATTAGAAGCTATGAACCTCTTTAGTTTTCCTAGATGAAAATTGGATTCCACAGAATTTCTATGCAGGCTTTAATTTGTATGGCTGCAAGAACTTGCCTTAACTTTCCAAATTTAATATATTTCCCATCCATTGAACACTTTACTGAACTCTTATGTTAAAAATTTTAAGGATAACAAAACAAAATTCATATTAGAGGTGAATTTGGTTTTTTTCAGGTTTAAGAATTTTTTTTTTTTTGGTAAATTCATTTAATAGAACTTTGAACTTAAGTACTTTTTAAATTAAGTGGAAAAAATCTCCTCCAGGGAATAAAACTATTTCTCCAGATTTACACATTAGTGGGCCCTAGTACACTGTCTTGTACTCAGGACTTTGTCGCGTAGCCACTGCTACCAGCTGACACTCCACACCCCTCTTCTGCATGTATTATAGCTAAATTTCATATTCATAATACATTGCTATTTTATTGTTCTGTAAAGAAGACACAATGAAAATCAGTAGAAAATTAGTTTCCAGTTAATATACATTCTCTTAGCAGTTCTTTACTGAACCATATCTATTCAGCTAACAAGATACCTCTCTTCATAAATTAGAAAAAATAGGGAATCATCTCTCTTATGAATTATTTATTTTCTTTCTTAGAAGAGGATGAGCCCCCACTTAGCAAGGCCGGGCAGGATGTGGTTTTGCATCTGCCCACAGACGGGGTGGTTTTGGATGGCCGCGAGAGCACAGATGACCATGCCATTGTCCAGTATGAGTGGGCGCTGCTGCAGGGTGACCCGTCAGTGGACATGAAGGTAATGCATATTGTCATTGCTAATGAAAACAGGTATTTCAGTGAAATGCTCTTTCATAATGTCCTGCCACTTAATGTTCCGCAAATGTCTGCGAGCTAGCAGAAGAGGTATAAAACAGAGAAAGTATAAAATTGATTGGCCAGAATGGTTTGTTCCATAAATTTACATTCCTACTAAGTGAACAGTGATCTTTTTTTTTGTTTTTTTTTTTGAGGCAGAGTCTCACTCTTTTGCCCGGGCTAGAGTGAGTGCCGTGGTGTCAGCCTAGCTCACAGCAACCTCAATCTCCTGGGCTCAAGTGATCCTACAGCCTCAGCCTCCCGAGTAGCTGGGACTACAGGCATGTGCCACCATGCCCGGCTAATTTTTTCTATATATTTTTAGTTGTCCGATTAATTTCTTTCTAATTTTAGCAGAGGCGGGGTCTCGCTCTTGCTCAGGCTGGTCTCAAACTCCTGAGCTCAAGCAATCCTCCTGCCTCGGCCTCCCAGAATGCTAGGATTATAGGCGTGAGCCGCCGTGCCCGGCCGTGAACAGTGATCTTGATCATTTGTTTTGAAGCTTACCCTCCTTCTTGCTGCTGTTCATTGACTTCTCCAGAGTACAAAAACACTTCAAGGAAAAAGACTCGCGCTTTGTTTTAATGACTCAGATTACTTTTTTAAAGTTTTATTTCTTCTTTTTCTTAGCTCAAGGTGCTGGTAGAAAATCTGAAATATAAGGTGTCTAAAGAGGAAAATAACAATAGAATGAACACATTCTTTACATGACCCAGAAAGTAAACATCCTCCCTGGCAGTCAGGCCTGAGGGGAGGGGCGTGAGAAGTCCTGGCCAGGCGCTCCGCATTGTTCTTGGCTAGGCTTGTCTGGGTGTGGATTCCTGCAGGTGGAAATGAGCCACTGGTCCAGTGGCTGCCTATACCAAGGGGATCTTGAGTTTTGAGACAAATGGCTCTTTATTAGCCCTGTCAGGACCCTTTCTAGTTAGGAGCATTCCCTGCTTAGACAGACTTCATCCAAACCACTTCAGTTAGAGGAGGTGGAGAAAGGGTGAGGTCAGGAAGCACTGATTTATACTCTAGTGGAACAAAAACAAAAACAATGATCAACTAGTCCCTCAACTCCCATTTAAGTACACTGATTTTACTCACTGATCGTATAGTCTTAGAATTGGACTGGACCCTTATTCAACATCTTACCTAGCCTCTCATCCAGGCAAGAGCCCCTTCTACGTCATCCCTTCCAGGGACCATCTGCTCTCTGCCTGACTTTTCCAAGGACAAAAACTCACTGTTTCACATCATGTCCTATGACATGGTTAATCAGCTCTAATTATTAGGCAAACAAGATGTGCCTCCCTGTTACTTCTGTGTGTTGATGCCAGGTCCTCCCCTTGGCAAAACATGGAACACATCTTTGTATGCTGTGTGAAAGCCTTTGAAGTCTTTGAAAAAATGAACATGACCATTTGCTATATTCTTTTCAGAACTCAACACCCTCAGTTCTTCAGATGTTCCTCATATGAATTGATTTTCACACCGACCACAATCCAGCCTTGTCTGGATTTTCTTGGATTAATTTATTCATGCCCTTTTAAAAATCTGATACCCCTAATTGAACCCCATATTTAAGTTGTGGTTCTTCCAGACACAGCCAATACCTCCTGTGATCCAGACATTGCCTCTTCTGTTAATGAGCTTAATTTACATTAACTATTTTAGTAGCTGCATCACACAATAGGTTCATGCTGAGTGTTCCATTAGCAAGATTGCCTGCAACCTGCTTCATCTTTCTACATTAACTGCTGTTGTCATGGCCTCCCCATCCTGTGTTTGTGTAATTGATTTACTGAACCTGAGTGCAGGACCTTCTATTTATCCTTACGTCTTAGCTTTTGGTTTTCACCTACAACAGAAATAATTTTGAACTTTGAGTGTCATCCATCATGTTTATTATGCTTTTATGCTTTGTGTCAGCTGCAGAATTGAGTAATATATCTCAACTGAAATTTTGAGAATTAAGGTTGTTGATCAGGAAAGATGTATGGATAACCACTGATCATACTACTAGAGAGCTCCCTTGGAATGGACACTGACTATTAATTGGCACCTCTGGGATATATCTGTTCAAGCAGGTGTAAATTTGCCTCTATTATCATCTAGCTTTTCATACTTGCTACTAAAAGCCTTATTTTGTAAGCGATGAATTGGATATGTGAGTGCTGAATAAAAATAATGGTGATGATTCAACATTTAATGTACTGAAGACATTTATAAAGGAGTGAAAAAAGTAGGTATTTCTCTGCCCAACAAATACTAGCAAACTGAATCCAGCAGCATATTGGAAAGATCATTCACCATGATCAAGTGACATTTATCCCAGGGATGCAAGGACGGTTCAACACAAATTACAAATGTAACACATCACATTAACAGAATGATGAACAAAAACCATGTGATCATCCCAATAGACGCAGAAAAAGCATTTGATAAAATTAGGTATTTCTTATATACTTTTCGGACTGAGTTCTATGCCATCAAGAGAAAACTCGAGAGCACATCTCCAACCAGGTATACAATAGCAATGGGAGATAAACCTAAAGTTATGAAGCCATCATGTAAGGGGGAGCCATCTGCTTCCAAATTGTGACTGTCTTATAATGGTGTACATTCCTGAATGCCCGCAAAAGTAAACTCATCCTGCTATGACTTCATCATAGTAATAGCCACCATTGATTGAGCACCCACTGAGTGCCAGGCAGTGTAGACATATCTGTAATCCTCAAAACAACATCACATGTAGGCTCATCCCCATTTTGTGAGTTAAGATTGTCAGGAAAAATTGTGGAAGACTTTGAAATGGGCGAAAGATTACTGAGTACCTTTCAGTGGAATGCTGGGGGTTGGCTAGTGGATCCTCCAGGGTTAGCATTTATAAGTTGTAGAAAACTGATAGTAATCAAATGATTCTTGTCCATAGAAATTCAAATAAATTCTTTTGTATGTGGATGCAATGGATTTTCACATTGGAGAAAAGAGGATTTCAAACATGGCACTTTGGTACTGTAGATACTAACCAATCTATTAATAAATCCATTTCAGTACTGACTAGCAAACCCGTTTCAGTTTTGCAACCACTTGCAACTTTTTTGTCATTCATATGTCTAGTTTTAGATTCTCCTTTGAATCAGTTGAACACCTTGTTGGTTCCCTCTTTACTTAATGAGTTAAGTAAAATCTTTGAGACATGCTCATGTTATATTTGTGTGAGAGTCATGGTTTTACCATTTTGAGAATCTTCCTTTAACCGTACTTAACTGCCCTCGGGAGCCACCCCTCTGATCACTTTAACTTGAGCAGCCTGATTTCACACCCTAAAATTTTTGACAGCTCCAATCACCTTTTTCTTGAGGATGGTATCCAGCTAGACATGTGAATGTGTTCCTCCTTGAGGCTGCAAAACGGGCTGACCTTGAAGGGTGTTGGGAATGGAGGAAGGGCAGCCCCTTCATGAAGTCACAACCCCACATGGCAAAGCAATCGAGTTAAGTCCTTGTGTTGGATTCCCTTGTTCTTCAGCCCCTTGACTGTCCCCACCACCCCGGAGCACCTGCTGGTGGGGCTTTCCCCTGGGCACCCACCCCATCCCCTTCTTGAGCCCCCTCTCTCCTTTAAGACCAGGTTCTAGAACCTATCCTTTCACATCCAAGTGACCCAGTCAAGTATTTAAAAAACAACAACAAACATCAATGAGGTTCTCACCCTAAAAGGATAATTATGATAAATAATTATGATAAAATTAATAGCTAACTTTTTTTAAGCAGCTAGTGTGTGTCCAGTACTGTACCAGGCACTTTGCAAGGACTAAGCGTAAAGGAAAGCTCCTTTCCTGACTTGTCTTCTTCATTTATGAAGAAAGAAGGAATGATTGGTCAGAACCAAGAGGCTGCCCACTAGATCTTAAAGTTAAATATTTCCCGCCCTTGAACAGGATATTCTATATCCACTTGACTGAATATTAATCTATAATATATTCTTAAGTGCAAAAAGACACATTTTTCAGGCAGCCCATTAAATGACACTGACTTTCATGATTATTAAACATAATGCCTTCGAATCTGAAGTCAGATCATAAAATATGACATTTAGGAATATAATTCAGAGTTACAAGGAATGTTCAGGGAGATTTGGAATTCATAAATCAGTGGATTGATTTACATTCATAAGATGTTTAAAATTAATTAATTAAATGATTGTATTAGTCCATTCAGGCTTCTCTAACAAAATACTATAATTGTGTGGCTTATAAGCAACAGAAATTTATTTTCCATAGTTCTGGATGCTGAGAAGTCCAAAATCAATATGCAATCAGATTTGGTGTCTGGTGAGGACCCACTTTCTTTTTTCTTTTTTTTTTGTTTTGAGACAGAGTCTCACTCTGTCATCCAGTCTAGAGTGCAGTGGCATCATCATAGCTCACTGCAACCTCGAACTCCTGGGCTCAAGGATCCTCCTGCCTCAGCCTCCTGAGTAGCTGGGACTACAGGCGCGAGACACCATGCCTGACTAATTTTTTCCATTTTTAGTAGAGACAGGGTGTTGCTCTTGCTCAGGCTGCTCTCGAACTCCTGGCCTCAAGCAATCCTCCCATCTTGGCCCCCCAAATTGCTGGGATTACAGGTGTAAGATACCTCGCCCGGCTGAGGACCCACTTTCTAGTTTGTAAACAGCGGTCTTCTCACTGTGTCCTCCCATGGCAGAAGGGGCAAGGCAGCTCTCTGGGGCCTTCTTTATAAAAGCACTAATCTTATTCATGAGCATACCACCCTCATGACCTAAGCACCTCCCAAAGGCCCCACCTGAAAGCACCATCACATTGGGGATTAGGTTTCAACATAGGAATTTTGGGGGCACACAAACGGTCAGTCTGTAGCAGTGATTACAGAATACCACACATAAGGAAGCTTACTAAAGGATGGATATTGTTTACACCAACAATTTTGTTATTAAATCAAAACCGCTTGCACCCTGGCTTACCTGCTGTACATATTTTTTTAAAATAGATAAGCATTGCTTATTTTGCAATTAGGTGTATACAATGATAAGTGTGTATGTGTATATTACTGTGTGTGTGTGTGTGTGTGTGTGTGTGTGTGTGTGTATGTAAAGCTCAAACATGTATTCCTAGCCCCTGAATTCCTAGCTAGGGAGACAGGGTAGAGTCAGAAAAGCAGGCTGGGTCATGCAGTGATTTAGCCAGAGGTCAACCACCAAAGGCTTTGTGACTGCTGAACAGAGACCTCAGGCAGCAATTAGAAACTCCTTGTTTTATTAAATGTAAATCATGTCTCTGTCCAAGTTACAAATTAAGTATGTTGTGTGTACATGTATATATATTTACATTGTTTTATCCTGAAACTTGGAACACATTCGTGAAATCCTTTAAATCCTCTCTCCAATGTCATATTAAAATGTGAAAATGTCTAGAAGGATCAGCCGGGCCCTTGAAGGGAAAGCATCCATCTTACGGTTCTGTGTATTCCAAATATCCAATTTTGAGATAAGTCAGTTTTTGTTAGCTAAATGAATAAGAAGAGATGGGGAAGGGATATTTAATCTGAATAGGTCTAAATTTGAGTGGACTCAGGAGGCTGAAGGTGATTATTAACGTCTGTGTCTGGATCCAGTGTTTGCTGTGTCAGGGAGGAGGTGCCCGGGCAGGCAGGAGGGGCAGCATTCGAAGTCCAGGTGGAGGGATTGGCCCCTTGCCCAGGGACGCTCTGTCCTACCCGCCCCAGTGTTGGGAAGAGGCTTCCCAGTGGCCCCGAGGCCTGTGGAGTTTTGGTTCGACACTGGCATGCGGTGTTTTGATGCCCAGAAGCCCAGTGACTCACTCTCCCAGCAGAGAGCTCTGGCACAGGCCCCAGGTGGGACATCGGTCTCCCTGTGGATGGCTGCTCCAGCCCCCAGCCCAGGGCTTTCTTGGTCTTTTTTTAAATCTGTGTTACCTTCCTCTCTGCTCCACTCTGATGGCCATGCTCAGAAGCTGGTCATGACTCAGCATCCATCTGACACACACGCCTTGCAGATGCCTGCTCTGAATGAGGCCTGCAGTCTCCCCCTCTACTCACATCCCTGTGGTTGCTGCCCGCAGTCCCAGGGCTTCCTGTCTGTCTTCAGGCAGACCAGCTGGGACAGAGCTGCTCTGCGAAAGCACCTCACTCAACTGAGGCTGCAAGGCCTCATGACGACACATTCCAGTATGTTCATTGTTTGCAACCATGTTCCCCTGCATTCCTAAGTCCCAGGCGGCAGTACATGATAGTGTAGCCTACTGCACTGCCGCCACCCAGCAAGGCCTGCGTGATTCTGAGCCAGAGAGAAAGAGAGTCAGAGGCTGCCACGGCCACTTAGGCAGCCCCATGCTTTAAGACTTGTGCCTTGGTTCAGCCCCGGCGCCCCTGTGGCCACAGCGAGAGGTCATAACGGACCCTCCCCTCACTGTGGATGGAGATAGGAGGGAGGGTTTCCAGAAGAAAGGGGGCACCAGGCCCTGATCCCACCAGGGCTCGGGTCTCTTGGCCATTGCAGTGACCCAGGCAAGAGACAGGGTGGGCCCAGAGCAGGGTGGTAACCATGGACTGGTGAGAAGTGGTCAAATTTTGGATGTGGTTTTAAGGTAGAGACAGTGGGATTTCCTGAGGGATTGAATTTGAGATATGAAAGAAAGGAAGTGCCACATACAGCCCCGAGGTCACAGACCACAGTTCCTGTCTCATTTTAAGTCTTACTTACCTGACTCTCTGATCTTCCCCATGGCTCTCAGAATGACTGCCACTTTCATCTCAGTGTGTTCTGACTTCTAGGATCAATTGCCCATGCCAGGCCCTTTTGAAGTCATCTCACTGTCA
This sequence comes from Indri indri, assembly GCA_004363605.1. Taxonomy (NCBI): domain Eukaryota; kingdom Metazoa; phylum Chordata; class Mammalia; order Primates; family Indriidae; genus Indri; species Indri indri. The sequence continues at coordinate 30,096 of RJWJ010007636.1, read as the reverse complement.
GTATCTCTCTCTCTCTCTCTGTTACCCTCGGTATTTTAGCATTCACATAAGTGACCTTGTTTAGTACCCTCTCAGTATAGTTGGGCTGGAGGTGATAAAACAGCATGGCAGGGAATGCTGCTTAATATCTCTTTGAAATAAAAAGCCAAGGACAGGTGTCTGTCTTTGCCAGCTTGCCAGCCTAAAGCTTTTGCAGGGAGAGTGATGGACAGCTTGTAGGCCAATGTAGACTTTACTATATTAATAACTGGAGGCCTCAATTCTGTCACTGTCTAAGCGAATGAAAGTCACTTTACTGAGGTTTCATTGCCGTCTATAAAAACTAACTGGGCAGTGTTAACTTGAGATGAGAGCCAACCAGTGGAGACAAAGGAGATAGTGGATATATTTGAGCACTTACTGTGGGCTGGGCCCTATGTTAAGCTCTTTTTAATGAGTTGTCTCAGCTGATCCTTGTAAGGTAGGTGCTATTATTACTTACATTTTACAGATGAAAACACTGAGGCTTAGAGAGGGTAAGTGACTTTTACACAGTCACACAGCTGGTACGTGGTAGGGCTCGCATTCAAACCCAGGTCTGTTGGATGCCAGTGCCTGTTGCCTTACCACGTCAGCAGTGTTCCTTCCAGTGTGATCAGTGGACTTGGCAAGTGCAGAGGCCCAGAGCCCACTGATTCAGACTCTCCAAGACTAAGGCCCTGAAATCCATACCTTAACAAGAGCTCCGGGCGATGAGTAAGCAGTGTAAAATATGACAATCACTGTATCTCATTATATTGCCTCTGAATGATTATAAAGCATTCTGCTGGTGAGTATATATAGTGCTGACAAATCCTCTAAGCCAAGGTTAGTCTAAATTCTAGGATTTCATAAATAAAAGCAAGAAGATAATTGTTATAATAGTGCCACCCTCTGTAATTTCAAAAGTCCATTAATGCATCAGTGTAATAGAATGTATAATGGTCAGTATTCCCTTGCAGAGAGCAATATCCAGACTAGTTCATTTAAGCAGAAAGGGATTTAAAAAAAAACACAAAAAAACAATAGGATATTAAACTGTTCACAGAATCATTAGGAGAGCTGAAGAAACAATCTTAAGGCTATGTCCAGGAATGACTCCCAAAATCACACCAAAGAATTGGGCCTTGGAAACTGTTGCTCTTGCCATGGTCAGGAAGCTGCCTGCAAATGTCCTGAGGACAGCAGAGGTTGAGGAGGGAGGCCTGGGGTAGGGAGTGAGCAGAAGTGAAGGCCATGAGGGCATCTGCAAAGACAGAGTGGTTGGGGGAACTCAGAAAGGGAGGCCATGGAAGCAGGGAGTTTCTAAGAAGACTGGTGTGGCCAACGTTGCTAGATGCAGTAAGAGGTCCAGTTAAAAAATCCTTTTTATAAAAGACAAATAAGTATTGTTGGTCTTTGACAATGAGGTAACTTTTGCCAGGTCAACGAGTGAGTTTTGCCTGCACAGTGTCAGGGGAGTGGTGGGGCTGCCCCACCCACTCCAGGAAGTTAGGCGGAGATGGAAAGGAAATCAGCTTGGCTGGAGAGACCTTGGCGCTTAGAGAATTTTTTATTTGTTGTTTTGTTAATTTGTCTTTTAGGACTAGAGAAGCTTGAGCATAGCAATAGCAGAGCGATTCCAAAGAGAAATGAATTGATGGGTCAGTGTTCTAAAAGTTGCAGAGAGAAAGGCTCAGGGCTAGAAGGAGGGGGGTGGTGGGGATGTGGGAGGGACAGCTCCTCCCTTAGGGCTGCGGAAGGAAGTGATGGTGGTACAGGTTTGTTCCCAGGAGTAGGTGGGTGGTGAATTTTCTCCTGGAAGTCGGTGAGGCCACCTGCTGGGAAGGAAAGGACTAGTTACTAAGTGTGGAGTTGGGTGGAGGGCGGTTGGAAGTAGTGAATTCAAGGTGGGACCAACCTGCCAAAACAGGTGTGATTTAGCGTTGAGCAGCCGCAGAACAGAGTGGAGAGGCAGGCCCTGGGACTGCTCCAAGGACACAAATGTCAGTTCAGGGTGGTGTTGGACTCCATGCTCATATCTGCTCACTAAACACGTTGTGTCCCCATCTATGTGTCAGGTTCCTCAATCAGGGACCCTGAAGCTGTCCCACCTGCAGGAAGGAACGTACACCTTCCAGCTGACCGTGACCGACACTGCCGGGCAGAGAAGCTCTGACAACGTGTCGGTGACGGTGCTTACCACAGCTTACTCCGCGGGAGGTAAGAGAAATTCCTTCCCACGTGTTCTCAGCAGCCAGCTGGAACCCTAGGTGCCACCCTAGGTCACCCCATCCTGGCAGGGTGGTGTTGGATTGGCATTTTATATTCCAGCTTTGCACATCACGGGCTCTTCTGTTTTCTTTTTGGGTGTTGTTGAATGAGAGAGTCTTTAATAATAAGATAATAACAAAAACAGGTTCCATTGTATTTGGGGTTAAGTTGGCACGGTTGTGTGGGGGTGGAGGGAGCCCCCAGGGGATGAGAATAAACTGTGTGGACTGCTGGGCCCTGTGGACAGTCCGTCTTACTGGGACTTGCCTTCATAAAAGACAATCATCTGGCTTTCCCAGGAGGAGATTTTGTTTAAAGATGGATGGTCTGTTTGATATGTGTGTTCAAAGAGTGCAGCTAAGGACTACAGTTCAAACAGTCGAACTCACAGAAGTAGAGAGTAGAAAGGTGGTTACTAGCGGTGGGGGCATGGAAGGGGAAAGGGGAGATGTTGGTCCAAGGGTACAGAGTTTTAGGGAGGCAGGAGGAATAGGTTCTGGTGATCTATTGCACAGCATGCTGACTATAGTTAATGTATTGTCTATTTCAAAATTGCTGTAAGGGTAGATTTTTGGCCAGTTGTGGTGGCTCTCACCTATGATCCTATAACTTTGGGAGGCCGAGGCAAGAGGATTGCTTGAGGCCAGGAGTTCAAGACCAGCCTGGGCAATAGTGAGACCCCCATCTCTACAAAAAAATAAAAATAAATAAATAAATAAAACAAATTAAAATGTGCAAAGTACACATGTCAATTTAAAAACCCTACTTAAAAATGTTCATGACATTTACACAGACGCAGATATACTAATAATTTTAAATATATGTGATGGTTCTCACATTCTTTTGCACAGTGTGAAACTTGTTTCATTCATCTATGTTTCTTGCTTTCCCAAACATCTGCATTTCTAAGATTAGCTCATCCAGTCTTTAAAAATAGCCATTACGTGGAACTTGGCAGCACTGAAGATACTGTGGCGTTGCAGAGAGAAACGCCCTCACAATTCATTCCGGAGAGGTGCTGAGATGTGGTTTGCTTATAGATCGAGTCAGTCAGCAGAGATTTTCTTAGCATCTGTGGTGTGCAGGAACCTTGCTAGGCACTGGGGATGAGTGGTGCGCTCAGTGGGGATGGTCCTTGTCCTCCTGTAGCTTACAGTGTCACAAAGCTTTGCAGTCACTGGCCATAGCTCTAGTAAACCCACAAGTCTCTGACATTTTTGAATAGTCAGTATTCACTGTTCAGTATCTGGATGCTAATTAAGCCAGCAGTTTGAAGAATGAGGGTAAAAGAATTGAAATACGAGAGGCTCTAGTCTTCCACCAAAAACAGAGCTCAGTATGCATATTGGAAATGAAGGTTTACAAGGAGTTAAAGATTATAGAATTCTAAGGACTTGGCAAAATTGATGATTTACATAAGTAGCATTAGAAATATGTTTGGCTGACGACTCGCTGTCCAGCCAAGGTTTAGGTTTACTGTGAGGAAGGAGGGGTAGCTGCACATGGAAGAGCCGGACACCCAGTTCCCACCCACTCCTGCACCAGCGAGCAGCCAAATCTGTCCAGCCCGGCCCGGGTGAGTCACTGCAGCTGCACAGGAGAGTCACCCAGTTATTCACAGCATGTGTCCCCAGGACCATGGTCAGGGGGGAGTAGGACTGTGCACCCAGAGGGCTCTCCCCTGGGTATGGGGCTCCCCTAGGCAGGGACTGAGTCAAGTGCTAACTCTGGGAGGAAAGTGCTCGTGGGCAGAAAACACAGATACCTTTTCATCCCCACAGAAATTAGAATAGGATTGCTTTGGCGCAGCCTGGGTGCCTGGGAGGGAGGAAGGGCTAATGCCTCACCAACTACTCGTTTGCCCTGGTTTATTTACTCAGTCCAGCTTCCTGGGCTCCAAAGGTAAATTGCCAGCTTAAATGGCCCTTTTCCAAGAGGTTAATAAAATGTATTTGAAATGGCAGAGAGTGGTATGGATCACTTTTTATTACTGAATGGCCACTTTGGTAGAGGTCTTGTGTGTGTACCTTTATACAGAAAATAAAAAAGAATCAGTGTTGTACTAAGTGCTATCTGGAATCACTTACTGGTTATATTGAAATAACATGCTGTGAATTAAAGTTAATAAAATACCGCAGGGAGACATTGAAAAACAGAGGTGGGCCCGGGCGCGGTGGCTCACGCCTGTAATCCTAGCACTCTGGGAGGCCGAGGCGGGTGGATCGTTCTGAGGAGTTCGAGACCAGCCTGAGCAAGAGCGAGACCCTGTCTCTACTAAAAATAGAAAGAAATTAATTGGACAGCTAAAAATATATAGAAAAAATTAGCCGGGCATGGTGGCGCATGCCTGTCGTCCCAGCTACTCGGGAGGCTGAGACAGTAGGATTGCTTGAGCCCAGGAGTTTGAGGTTGCTGTGAGCTAGACTGACGCCACGGCACTCGCCCCAGGTGAGAGAGTGAGACTCTGTCTCAAAAAAAAAAAAAAAAAGAAAAACAGAGGTGGGGTAGAGAGGTATTTCTATCCCCTCTGTTATATGCATTGATCTTACGATCAAGAACCCAGCTGTTAGGGTAACCTAGGGTGGCACCTTCTAGGGTAACCAGACAAGCGGGGATTCCTGCTTCATAACAACTCGGTTCAATTTTGAATATGTTGACATTTTGAACTTCTTTGCATGTTTAGAAAAAGTAATCTATTCAAATAGCAAGCCAGCAGGCACTTCTATATGATCTAACTCAGCAGTCTCCAAACAGGATCACCCCGAGATGTTCAAGACATTTTTAAGGTAGGCAAGAAGACACCAGAACTTACATTCTTATTAATTTTAAATTTTCTTCTTAAAATTTTCAATATGTTTTATAGCATATACAACATGTTAGTACAGTAGTACATAAATATTACTTATAAATATATTGGAGATGCCTGTCCAACAGTATATTATTGATCAGGATGCATGGTTTAAAAAGTTTGGAGGCTGCTAATCCAGAAATAGAAAAATTACAAATATGGATCTGTTTTCAAGAAATACCAAGGAATAAGTAAAACCTTGAGATCTTTGAGATTTTTAGGCCATGAATTTAAGGAATGTGACAAGTAACTGTTCAGAGTTCCCCTTCCGCTTTCTCTCTACTCCTTCCCGGTGGCTGGAGCCGACTCTCCTCTCAGGCCCCGGTTCTCAGCCACAGCTGCTGGCTCTTTGCTTCCCCTTCTTCCTCAAGAGTTTCTACCACCATTTCTTTTCTTTACCCTGTTTTCCTCCTGTATCAAGATACCTTCGAATTGCCTTACACCCACATGGACTCCTTTTCCAACCTATTAATTTAACTGCTTTTCAATAAAATATGTATCCAGGTTTTCCCTTGGATGTGTGGACTGCTCAGACTTTTGCTTTTGGTGGAATATCATCTAATTTGCCACTCTCCCCTGTTCCTAAGTGAATTCTCTAGTCTATTCTGTCCCTGTAAAGTTGTGGAACTCTTGGGACCTACTTCTAGCCTGATACCTTTAGTCTGTGTTGCCAGTACCAGCCCGTCACCCCATTCTTATGGAGCCAATTCTAAGAAAGTTGGTTTAATCAAGGGGGAGGGAAAATGCCTTTCAAGAAAATATCTGTAGCTCCTATGAATTGCACTGCAAATTAAATAAAATCTCCTAAGAGCTCCAAAGGGGAGGCAGTGCCATCACCGCATGAAAACAAATTCATGCCAGCCAGCAGCTAAAGATTCTCTGTATTCTCTCCAGCAGCAGGGATGTTATGGTAGTCAACAAATAGGATTCAGTAGTAGAAAGTTAATCGCGGCGAAAATGGTATCTTAGGAAACAAGAATGTGAGACATAGCATGTGTAAAATGGTGTCTCTGATAAGAGATGGCCAGCCAGTGCCATTCGGGGGTAGGACAGTAACACCAATAAATGGCCAGAGGAAGAGCAGCCAGGGGTGGGGGGAAGGCGTGAGTGCAGAGTGGGACAACGGAGGGAGGAGGCAGGAGTGGATGGAGAAGTCCAGAGCTGCTGCTTCTGGGCTCCCACCTCTTACTCAGGGTGGCTTGGAGAATGGCCCCTGTGGAGTCCTGAGAATTAAGCTGGGAGGCCCAAGAAGAGCCCTCCAGCCTCTCCAGAACCTGAGCTCAAACTGTTAGGTTTTCCATGTTACCTGCATCTCTTTACCCAAACGCATCTTACCATCCCAGCAGTCTCTGTTTATCTTGCTGAAGTCTTACTTTCCCTGCACTCCTGTGACTTGTTTACAAACAGGGTGTTCGCACGTTTGCTCGCGCTACCACTTCTTCTGTGACGACGGCTGCTGCATTGACATCACGCTGGCTTGCGATGGAGTGCCGCAGTGTCCCGACGGGTCCGATGAAGACTTCTGCCAAAATCGTGAGTCGGCTGGCTGCGTAGTGGCCTGTCAGGCAGGGGCTGGAAGGGATGGAGTAGGGAGGTCTGCGTTCTCAGAATAAGATGCAAACTCGGTGTTGTTCCTCTGCCTGGTGGTAGGTGTAACTTTATGTGGAAAAGCTATGCCTTAAATGAGAATTCACTACAGGTCTCTAGTCTGAGTTGCATATGTCAAATTTTCGGGATCGATTATGCTGTAAATTTTTTTTTCAATTTTCCAAAGATTCTTTCCATCCTAAAAATGCTGTGTAACATATGCTTCTAAAAACTGAAGTAAGTGAATGTTTTGTTTTGATAATTTTTTTAGAAAATGTTATGACTCACTAGGGCGTGGCTAAGTCTGAGCTGTAATTCTTACAATGTCACACACATAAAAGTGCAACCCAAGGAAGAAGAGCTGCCAAAAGTTTAATGAAGTACTGCTTTGAGGGAAGGATGAAGGGTCTCAAAACTTTAGGCTTTAAGTTTTGTCTTGTCCATTTCTTTTTGGGTGATATTTGGGAAGCTAATTATTGGAAGAACAGGGAACAGATTACCTACTTGAAAACTAGAGAGAATAGTTTTTTACAGGGCTCTGACATGTCTTAGCTAGGTGGGTTATTATTCCCAAATATCCATGACTTTGAATCAACTGCAAATACAGTGGTTTTAAAGTTCAGAAAAGAAATCCAGCAACTAACAGTAGCTCTTTGTGCTTCAGTGGGCCTTGACCGAAAGACAGTGACCCACACGGCAACGAGTCCTGCCCAGCCGAGAACCACAGGGCTGAGTGAAGAGGCTAGGGGGCACTCCTTATTGGGAAAGTCCCAGAAAGCCACTGCCCCAAACCAGCCGCCTGCATTATCGAACACAGAGAAGAGGAATCATTCTGTCTTTTGGGGACCAGCAAGTCAAGTAATTCCTGTGATGCCAGGTGAGGACTTGAGTCAGGTTCTCCATGAAGAGCCTTGTTTTCTGTAGCTAAACTTGGCTTACAATTAAGTTTATATTTGAAAAGTGTTAAGGAAGTATCTTAAAAGAAAGAAGAGAGTTAACATTAAGAATTTGGCCAAAAAAGAAAAAAAAAACCCTGATATTTGTGCTAATGTAGAGTAAGGGACACTTACTAAACGCATTCATACATATATACATACTCCAGAGGTAACAGTGCATTTATTTGTAAATAAGAGTCATTAACACTTAGCTAAGGAAACCAATTCTCTAAGTATTAAATTTAGGTTATTTTGAGATGAGACAGCATAAACTCTGTGCATTTATGTAAGTGCTCTTCACCCTAAGCAAGTGAACATAGGGATGACTGTAAAATGAATGTAAAGATAATGTCACCTCAAAATGGTTGCATGTGCTAGTAGTTCAGTGTTATGTGTCTAATTTAACTGAATATGTCATTTTTTGTTTTTTAATAAGGCTAATAAGATTTTAAAACACATTCACATTACTAAAGTATTACAGCATTCCATCATTTTAAGTTTCTTTTTTTACATACTAATATTTGCATGATTATGTGACATAGGAGACAGAAATACAGATTATCACATTTCCAAATCCTTTTGCAGATGTCTTTTCAGTACTCGAACTCAGCATACATTTTATTGAAATCGTCTGTCACTATTTTAATAACTTTTATTGTGAAAAATTTTTGTTTATTGTATAAGATGGAAGATGCAAAATAATTTAAAAAGGAAAATGACTTAAAATACCACCCTTTATTGACAACTAATTTTAATATTTTCGTATATTTTCTTCCAATCTTTTATTTTGTTACTTCGTTTACTTTGTAGATCTTAAGTGCCTCCATACAAATATGTCTGCAAAACTCTGAATTCTATCAGTGGCTTTTCTTTTTGACAGTTTGGGTTAAGTCCACTTCAGATCCCTGCTTTGGTCCATTCCTTGTTGGAACTGCCACCTACTGGTTGGAACTGCCGCCTACTGGGCAGGTTCCTTGTTGGAACTGCCACCTACTGGGCAGATCAGTCACTACATCCAAGCCTTGGGATTTGGTTTAGGGGGTTTTCTCCATGTACAAGGTTTGTATGGAGAAGACAACCACCACCTAAGAAGCAGAGTCAGCGGAGACCAGGTGTCTTTGGCAGGACTTCTGAAGGAGTGAAGAGTTGACAGAGAGAACTGTGTTCTCAGAGGATGGATGAATTCTTGCTATGTCACTATGACAGAGAGGCTCACTTGAGCATGAACGAATTAGCTGAGGGTAGAGTAGAGAACTTTAATTAGGTTCTGGTCTTGTCTCTGCCTTTAGAACTTCTAGTAAGTTGCTTCACATCTCTGGACCTCAGTTTCCTCGTCTGTTAATAAGGGACACTAACCAGATGACCTCCAAGGTACCGTCCAGCCCTGAGTCTGATTCGGGAATGGCAAATAGCCTGACCTCATACGCCACCCCATCAGCCCCTACCTGTGCTAGGTGTCAGTCATCACAGCACTTGTCCCCTGGGGAGTGTAGACTCAGCCTTAGAATTCTTTTGAAATAATGCTCCAGGATGCCACCAGCAGTTGATAGGAGTTGGCACTGAATTTCCAATGTATTTGCAATCCCTGTTTTTGTCCTTTTCGATAATAAGCCTTTGGCTGTGGCTATGAAGATGTAAAGAATGGCATTTCACAGATCCAGAGTGATCAGATGTCCAGTTATCATTTATAGCATATTGAGAGTTTTTCTAAATATTAAAGTAATATGGATTTACTGTAGAAAATTCAGAAAATACAAAGAAGAAAATTAAAATCATCTAGCAAAACTCACCATTAGCATTTTGTTGCATTTTCTTCTGGTTACTTTTTTTGGGGGGTGGAGGGACACAGTCTCACTCTATTGCTCAGGCTAGGGTGCCGTGCGTGGCATCAGCCTAGCTCACAGCCACCTCAAACTCGTGGGCTCAGGCAATCCTCCTGCCTCAGCCTCCCGGGTAGCTGGGACTACGGGCATGCGGCACCATGCCCGGCTAATTTTTTAAATGTAATTTTTAGTTGTCCAGCTAATTTCTTTCAATTTTTTTTTTTTAGTAGAGACAGGGTCTCGCTCTTGCTCAGGCTGGTCTCAAACTCCTGAGCTCAAATAATCCACCCATCTCGGCTTCCCAGAGTGCTAGGATTACAGGCATGAGCCACCGTGCCCAGCCGCTCTTCTGGTTACTTTTAATTCTACACATATGCATGCATGTTTATTCATTTTTAACAAAACCAAGATAATATTTTTGCAAAACTTTTATTTTTTTCACTCATGAGCATTTTCATGTGTTATCAAATATTCAACAAAAAACATAATTTTTCCGGGTTCATCTATGTTGTCAAAAAAAGAAAAAAACGTAATTTTTGAAAGTCTAGATATGAAGAAAGTGGGAAGACAAGAACTTTGAAAATGTTAGAAAGAGCCCTCACAGCATGTAGTTTCTGTTTAGACAGCAGCTGTCCCTAAGACAACCAGACTAGAGTCCCCAGTCTCCTATGTCACCTGAGTTAAAGACCCAGCATAAGATAAATGATTTAAAAGTGCCTTGTTGTTCATGACATGTGCCTGGGTATTACGAGGCTCATCAGCTAGTACAATGCATGTGAACAAATTCGATGTACTTCTGCCTCCTTGCTCACAGACATGTGGTGAGGATAAGTGAGAGTTGGCTCATTGAAGAGGTGTTAACAAGATATTAAGGTTAATACAAATAATGTGGTAGAAAAAGTAATGGGATGCAGTTTTTCATCTTTCACATTCACAAAGATGAAAAAGTATAATAATATTTCTAAAAGTGTATGAGAAACAAATCTCATATACTTCTGGCAGGAATAAAATCGGTGTGGTCTTCCAGAGGGCAGTTTCTGAAGCCTTACAACTGTGTATCCCTTGACCCAGTTATCCCACTCTTGGGGATTTATTCCAAACCTGCTACTAAGGATAAAATGAAAGATATGGGTAAGTCTTTGGTTACACAAGTGAATGCACACTCAGTACACTCAGAGCCACCAGCCAGGAGGAGCACAGAAGTCCAGTGTTGCTCATGTTTGCTCAGTGTGTCATGGCACAATGGGTGAATTGTTGTCGGATGTGGTTTCAGCTGTAAGGCCTGTTCTTTGTCGTCCCAGTCATTCATTAACAAGGCTATCTTCTTATATCTGACCTAGCCAGAGGAAAGAAATCTGGTTTTCAGCCCTGCAGGGTGCTAGAGAAGTAGTGTTGTATCCTCATTTAAATGGAATCGGTTGTTTGGAAGTGAGAGTTCACGTCTAGCACAGCAGGTCAGCCAGATTCTTTAAGGAACTGGATGGAAGTGTGGATTTAGGAGCATGTGTGGTCTCTATGCGGAGGTGTGGTCTTCTGCTTGCATTTTCATAGGTTCTCTTGCTAACTATGCCAAAGCTTCATTTCACTTATCTCCAGAGCTAACTAGAGTGAGCAACTTCAACCTTTGTGTTATTATAGAAGGTGTTTTATTCAGAGAGGACATCCTTTCTTATAAAGGATTTTCAAAGGTTTTTTTTTCACATGCCCTGGATTTTTCTTGGGTATTTCATCTCTTCGTTGTGTTTGTCCCTTTTCTTACCGAGAAGCTGTTTGGAGGCTGTAAGATCACATTTCTGGGAAGGTAGTTTGAATTTGTTGATGCGTGCCAGGCAGAACATCCAAACAGCCTGTCATGCTCCAACATGGTTCCAGCACCCAGACAGATTCTCAAGTGGTTGGAAGATCCAGCTAAAGGAAATTCACTTATCACAAATGAGGATACTCAAATGGTTATTTCCATGAAATTATTCTGAGGAGAGTAGATCCTCCTTCATTGACCTACTTCTTTGGAAAACATCATTTAGCTGTAATCGGCAGATGCCTTTAAGCATACCCCATTATTCTGGGGCACTTAGAAATGGTGGTTTTCTACCCTCTACAAGGTCTCAGTCTGCAAGTTTGGGGACTGTAATAGAGATTACATGATTTTTATTACTTGAAATCTATAGGTAGTTTATACAGTAAACTACCTATAGATAGTTTACTACTATAATTAGTAACTACTTAAAGTAGTTTACTGCATAAAGTTCTATTTTATAATCCCTGGCTCACATGTGGGTCATTCCCAAGGAGCCACTTGGTTTTAAACAAATGACGTGGTCCATTTTGTCTAAGAAATTAGTTGAATAGCCCGCACATTCTGTTAGGTTCAAAACACTACCCTATAGGCAAATACAAATATATTTGTAAGCAGTGACATTTTTATTATCCTGTCCTCACTAATGGAGAAAGGATGATAAAATGAATGAACTTAGAATTCTTTTTAACTAATTTTAGACAAGTTGTAGAGGCTTTTCCAAAGCATGCAGGTACTGCAATGAAAATGAGCAAAGAGAATGTCAATGAGGAGTTTTATGGCTATGATGAGGCCTAAATAACATTTCTGGTACAAGGAGGCACGCGGGCCAAGAAGAGACCTCCCTCTTACCTGCTTTGTAGACGTATATGGTGTGATCTACCACTGAGCAGCAAGAAAGGTCAATACTGGTGTCTGTGTTTGTTGGGCTGGTGTAGCAAGCGGTCGATCACAGGAAGCTGCAGAGCCTTCTGGAAGGCAGGCCCCGTATGGTAGCCACTTTCCCAGCTGATGTCTCCAACTTTCTTCCAGAGCATGCCTGCATGTTCTATGGTGACTGAAAATGAAATTAAAACAACTTTCATCCAGCTGCCAGATCCCTCTGTGAACGTGTAGCTATGCATGGTAAACATATATAACAGGTCGTTCAGAAGAGAGGAAAAATAATTTCCTATGACATTAACTCTTCTAGAAGGATCATCCCCAAAAAGGATTTGCAAAAGCAAGCGATACGATTGTTTTGTTTCGTTCTGATTCGCTCCTCTGGTTAGAACCTGTGACTGGATATGTGAAAGTGAAGCATCTCTCTGGGGCATCCATATGCTGAAGTCTAGGAAAAGTCAATCAGGCAGTCTGGGAAATTATGGCGGATTCTTTCATGAAATGTAAAAAGCAGAAATTCGTATTTCCAGTATTCAGAAGGCATGGCAAGGCCCCCTGGGTAATTCTAGGCCCCGTGGTGTCTGGGCCTCCGGAAGTCTCCTGTGCACCTTGCCCTCTCACTGACACGCGATCCCTCCCACTTCCTGCTGCACCGTCTTCCTCTCTCCAGGCAGTGAGGGCATGTAAGAAAATGCTCTTTAATTTCGACAACTGAAGATTCCGAATGAACTTGTATTATTTTAAAAAATGAGCCCACTTCCAAGCCTAGGGGTTTTTTTCCAAGTACAGTTAACCATTTTTTCTACTGCATCCTTAATAGAGTGTTGTCTAAGACCTTCCTACAGAAACCACTTAAATTTGTGATTTTGCCTGGATGTGAGTAAATAAATACATTATTGACTTGGTTCTTAGTGTACAAAACTCACTTACTAACTGTAATTTTGAGAGCAGTATGGTTCAATGGGAAAGCTCCTGCTTTGAATCTGTCCTGTGTTCTAATTATGACACCGGCAATTATTAGCTACCAGGTAATTAATGAATGTCTCTGAACTTCATTTCCTTACCTGTAAGAGGATACTAATATAATCTCATAGTGTGGCTACAAAGATTGCATGAGATATCGTATGTAAATGTAATTTATGTCTCTCAGCAAATGTTATTGCTATATGATTTTTGCTAGAGCATTCGAGTCCAGTGGTATTTACTAGAGAACCAGAGTAAGAGAGCTGCACGTCTGTAAGATGGCTAATTCAAATAAAAAACAGGAACAGTGCAGTGGTGTTCCCAGTACTGAGTTCCTCTTCAAAATTAAGTTGAACAAGCTCTCATCATCACTGGAAAGAGACAGAGGGGGAGAACATTGTGAAAACAGGTAGTAATATTTTTTGTTTTTTGTTGGGTAAAAGACAAACCAGCTAGTCTTCTGAAAACAATTGGGAGTAGGTGAATTTTGCATTTTATTTTTATTACTGGCTTATTTTTATTTTATTTTTTATTTTTATTTTTAGAGATGAGGCCTTGCTGTATCACCAGGCTGGAGTGCAGCGATGCCATCATAGCTCACTGCAACCTCAAATGTCTGGGCTCAGGCAATCAGCCTCCCGAGTAGCTGGGACTACGGGCATGTGCAACCATGCCTGGCTAATGTTTTTATATTTTGTAGAGGTAGAGTCTCACTGTGTTGCCCAGGCTGGTCTCGAACTCCTGGGCTCAAGCAATTCTCCTGCCTCAGTCTCCCAAAGGGCTGGCATTACAGGCGTGAGTCACGTACCTGGCCCTGGCTCATTATTTTTAAAAAGTAGGACACGAGTCCCCAACCATGTGATCTTCCCGCTTCCAAATTTGTTACTGGAGAGAGAAGTAAAGCAGAATGCACGGAAGTCCCTTCTTAAGCTGACCTGGCAATAAGACACGGGGAGGAAGAAAGGGATGGAATGGTGCTACAGGGTGGTTTTTAGGTAATTCAGTAGTTTGATTTCCAGCCTGTTGTCAGGCCTGCTAGTTTGCTGTGTGCAGCCGCTAGGTGGACCAAGTGTTTTGCCTCTACAAAGCAAATATTGTGTTCCTTTTAGAGATCCATAAGCAACGGGCGTTTGGAAAAATCAGGCAGCATTAACTCTAAAACACAGTAATGGTTTCCGTATCTTTACCAAGCAAAAGCTCAGAAACATTCACTGAAGCTGAGAGTGTATAAGAAAATACCCTAATCAGGGCTTACATTGAACCTTCAAAATGTTATTGAAAATACTCAAATTTTTAATAGGATATCAACACCATGAGATTTGCATCATAAAAGCAGTGGTTAAATATGCACTCAGTACCACATCCTTGAAAAAACTTTTAAAATATTTACTGGCCAAAAAATTGCATTCTGGTCTGTTTACTAGCAGTAAAAAAGTAATAAAATAGCTTCATGATCTTCATTATTTCTCTGCATTAAATAGTGCTTTCCTATGCCAGCAGCTGTTTACAATATTTATGGTATAGCTTCCTAAACTAGAAACATCTATAATAAAATCTTGTAGAACTACCTTACTTGGGATGAGGTATCAGATAAGAAAATCCAGATATCTGGAGAAGTCCTTGGTGACCACTGTGCTGGCTATGTTCCGCAAATCTGAAAATTTGGTTGAACTATATTCTGATTAAAAATAATAATTTTCGGCCAGGCATGGTGGCTCACACCTGTAATCCTAGTACTTTGGGAGGCTGAGGTGGGAGGTTTGCTTGAGGTCAGAAGTTCAAGACCAGCCTGAGCAAGAGTGAGACCCAGTCTCTACAAAAAATAGGAGAATTAGCCTGGTGTGGTGGCATATGCCTGTAGTCCGAGCTACTTGGGAGGCTGAGGCAGGAGGATTGCCTGAACCCAGATGTTTGAGGTTGCAGTGAGCTATGATGGTGCCACCGTACTCCAGCCTGGGCAACACAGCAAGACCCCATCTCTAAAATAATAATAATAATTGTCATGCATTGAGTACTCATTGAGTGCCCACCACTCTGCACTCCTTTGGTCTTTATATAATAACAACCCTATGATGTGTAGAAATCATTATCCCCATTTTATAGATGAAGACACTGAGGTGACCAGAGAGGTTAAGAACTCACACAAGCTCACACTGCTAGTAAGTGATGAAGCCAGGATGTAACTTAGCAGTTGAAAACCAGCCCTGAGCCATGCAGCAAGCCTTGTTGTGTGCTCAAGGACCTTGTCACTTAGCTACAGAGACAGGAAGCAGCTACAGCTTCCCAAAGACCCTGCCTAGGTGGTACTTCCCGTGAGGGTGCTAGAAGCTCAGAAGGAGGAGATCCATGAGCACTGGGGTAGTTAGGGTTTGCCGTCTGCAGGGCTGCATTGTGATTCTCATGGGCACTGGGCACTTTTGCCTTCATGGGCCCCCTCCTCCATTAGAAGAAAATTAAATATTATATTTTGTGGCTTTGTCAGTATAAACATGAATATAATCCAGGCTGAATTCACTATTACATATTCATTATTATTACATTCATTGTTTTCTTGTGGTTTTAAAAGTAAGTAAATGGAAACATTTCTGTGGCCCCTAAAAACACCATGGACCCCAGGCTCTGTGCCCACGGTGCCTAATGGTAGTCAGTCCTGGCTATGTGATGGGCGTAGAAATACAGCTGTGCTCTGAAGAGTGGGTATAAATTCGAATAAGTGGGAATGAAGGGTTTTAATTAATTGCATGGGCAAATGGAGTCGGGAGTGAAAATACTTAGGCAGGGCACTCTGGCTGCCCAAAGTGAAGGGTGCTTCTTGGGAATAGAGGCCAGGTTGAGAGCCTTGAAACCCTGACTCAGGCGGCTTGGACAGGGCAGCAAAAAGGGGAATAATGGAAGTCAGAGCAGCCAGCCCTGCGGCCAGCAGCAGGACCAGCACCCATCCATAAGCTTTCATCCACTCATGGCAAGTGAGAGAAAGGACAATGTTGTATGTTTTCTATAAGGCTAAATTTGTTCAATTTAAAGACCTGTCCTTTTTATGTAATTAGATCCTTCATAATTTGGGGGTTTAGGATGATGGTCTTAGTACACGGTCGTTTGCTTTCATGCCATAGCAAAATAAAAATTGACAACTCTAAATTGGTCTCAGAAATTATTTTCAATTTTTATTGGGCCACGAAATCCAAAGATGTTGATACTACCATACTAGAAATTTTTTTGGCCTGTGGTCAATAGCCCAAATTCTCGATGGCCCAAGTGCTGTACCAGCCACATCATTTATTTTCAGTCTTCCCTGTCCCGTTCCGCTGGGACATGGGTCCCAGAGTTCCAGGCAACAATTACTTTGTTCCCATACCTGTTAGCTGGCTGTTTCTGTCCCCTTCTCCCCATGGTGGTCACTACCTTCTTTTACCAGGGTCACACTGGCTTCTTTTCCTTTCCCTGCCCTCACTGTGGAGGGGAGTGGGGCTTCTGCCACTACGGCGAGGCAGACAGTAGCCGAAAGCAATTTGGAAGGTAAATCTGATTCTCCAGCTGCAAGAAATTGCTTATGCTCCAGTCATCTTTCTCATTCTGTCTGAGCTTAGGTTTATGGAGAAAGCCCAAATGATTGGCTATACATAGGCCAGCAGACATGGGTCCTTTTAGAGTAACAAGATGTGGCACAGTAGAATGGAGTGAGCCTGCTATGGCCTTGGCCAAGACAAGCAAACTCAGCTAATCCCACAGTACTGGTACACTGAATGAGTGTGGATGAGCGACTTTGCAGACACTGCAGTTGGAATATGTGTAAACAGAAAGGCCAGGAGGAGGCTCTTGTAGAGCTCAAGCCAAAGGTGGTGAGGGCCCGAGGCAGTGGCCGTGAGGAGCGAGGAGAGAGGCCCCCGTCAGGGATGTTGCAGAGGGGATGAAGGAAACGGGCTGCATGATATGGAGACCGACGGGATGATGGTGAGCAACAAGGAGGGTTCACGATGTCCTGATGAAATACATGTAATTCTTGTTCCTTTTGTTTAACAGATTTAATGCATGACTGCAATAATCATTTTAAATAATTGCTTTCTGGCTGTAGTAGGTATGCAGACTAACTTTACAATGTTCCATTATCCAGTTGACTTTGTGATTCTTAGTAAATTCATGAATATTGCTAAGTACAAGTTACCAAAGAATTTTATATACTACCTTTAATTAGTCTTCTTTCAGCTGCGGAAGTTTTTAACACTTCTGTTGATGCCATTTGAGTAAAGAAGCATTAAAATATTTTTTGTTTCTCAAGAAAATTCATGTCAATAGATCATTTCTAATTCATCGCCATGAAACATTATAATATTTGAAAATCCCACTTGAAATCACACCCAGCATGAGGGTAACTCCGCCAGACAACGCATTAAGTGTTACACTGCTGTTGTGATAAACACACAAATGCTGTAAATTACTGGATGGGAAATGACAGACACAGCCATGGCTCATCAGATCCTGGGGATAAAAATCCTAAGATTTGATCTTTCTTAATATTTTCCCCTCAGTATTAGAACTGAGTAGAAGAGTTAAACAAATAATATGTCATTAAATCAGAAGTGCTGGTTTCCACCAACGAGCAGTTAGACACATCTGAGTTTGAATCCCAGCCCTGTGACCCACCTGGATGGAAACCTGATCCCTGGGCATTAGCAGAAAAAATCGAGCTGCTCACACCTGCCAAGCAGGGTCGTGGTGAGAAAAAGTGAAATAGCACATCTGAATGCTTTATGTGTGCTCATTGTTTATTTTTCAAAGAAAACCCTTTCTTGACTATTTCTGCTTTTTATGACGTGATGTCCAGACACTGCGCCAGCTCTCCTAGCCTGAGGTCCTTCCTTGCTCCTCCGGGAGAGCTGGTGGCAGTTCTGGTTCCGTGCACTTCCCGCCCTTTCTCCCTCTCGTGGTTTTGTGCTAGCTGTGTACTCTGCTTTATTAAACTGGTCACGTTAGTTATCTGGTATTTTAGTCTCAAGCACAAACCTATGTTTATTAGAGAAATAAATCCTGTAAGTCCTTTCTCTAAATCCACCATTAAAAAAAATAAATAGGGCTGTATTTTCATGTCTCAGGTTTCTGATGCTCCTTCAATAAATGTTCTGTTTATTTTCTGCAGATAGTAGTTCCTCAGGGAAGAACAGAAAAGAGGAAAATTATATCTTTGAGTCGAAGGGCGATCGAGGAGGTGGGGAACACCCAGCCCCAGAAGCAGGTAAATGTATGCCGCGGAAACCCGCTACAGGATGCAGGCTTCCGCAGAACTGACGTCCTCTGGCTGAGGATATCAGATGAAGCCGCGGGAGTTCATGACAGGAGCAGTGAACTGTGGACCGGAACTGTCTTCTCATTTCCTATATTGCACTGCATCTTGGGGCTCTCGATAGTAACCTACTGTCTTCGGACCTCAGCTTCCTCTTCTGTACAACCCTCCAGGTGTGGCATCGGTGGAGAACGTCATCCCCGTGGCATGGTAGTTGAGAACGCAGGCTCTAGGGTCAGATGCCACAGGTCAAATCCTGGCTCGTCCAGTGAACTCTCTGACCTTGGGCAGGTTATCCTCTCTCTCTGGATCTCAGTTTCTCGCTAGTACGATAAAGACAATAACTGTACATGCTGCATAGGGTTGCTAGGGAGGATAAATGGGAAAATTCATAAAAGGCATTTAGTGCACTGCCTGGCTCACGATGAGCCAAATGTATAAACGATGGCTGTCACTAAGTTATTTATCGTACCCAGAAGGATAAAGGTCTCAGAGTACCCAGTTTTCTTTCTTTCCAAGTGCGCCAGTGACAAAGACAGAAGATGGTAGGAATGCGGGGAGGGCGTAAGAAGTAGAGGGAGTATTTATGAAGTGGAAGAAGAATACCATAATTTCATAATTTTGGTGGTTTTTAACTAGAAACTTTGTAGAAAGGTAGGTTTTAGTCTTAAATTCCGCAAACTAATAAGTAAAAGAAGATTTAGGAGAACAGTATATGATTCTTAAATTACAGATCTAAACATTAAGAAAACTTTCTTTTTATCCTGGAGTATTCTTCTTAATATATAGACAATATTGAAATATACATTTTAAACAATAGATGGCTAAGAATAATCCAGATGTCAAGTGCCTGGGTACCCACCCCCCACACACACAGTCTGCCAGCCTGCCAGACTTAGCCTGTCCCACGATACTTGAATACACGGGGCCCTGTCCCCCATCAGGGAAACCAGCCTGCCTCTTACTCCCACACCCACATGTATCCAGAGAGTCTCAGTTCCAGTTGGCTGGTGCCCATTCTAGTTGTTAACATATTTTAAATGTCACTCCCATTCATCTGAACAGAATACATAATTCGTCACCTTAGCTGGTTACTGAGAATACTATCATGGTATGTTTTAGAAGGGGCTAGAGAATTTTAAGTCTCAAATTAGGCCAGGCATGGTGGCTCACTCATGTAATCCCAGCACTCTGGGAGGCCAAGGCTGGAGGAGTGCTTGAGGCCAGGAGTTCAAGACCAGCCTGGACAATATAGCAGGAACCGGTCTCTACAAAAAAATTTTAAAAATTAGCCGGCCGTTATGATGCATTCCTGTATTCCAGGAGGATCGCTTGAACCCAGGAGTTTGAGGCTGCAGTGAGCTAGGATCACACCACTGCACTCCAGTCTGGGTGACAGAGCAAGACCCTGTCTCAAAAAAAAAAAAAACACCTCAAATTACCCAAACTAAAAACATTGAAGAAACTATGCCAACTAAGTATGAAAAAGCCAAGAATAATTTTCAATATTCTAGCAAGTACTTCATGGGAGATGTTATTTTCCTTGCCGTCAAAGCATTAAGCAGGAATCAGATTGGACAATTCAGCAGCCTCATATCTGCTGTGGCAAATAGAACATTTTCCTAGATCACACACCTGTTTTATTGTTACCATAGCTAAACTTGAGCCCCAGGATTGGGCTTGGGGTCTTCAACCGTAACCTCCCTTCCCCTTTAGCCTAAACTCTGGTGCTCATCTTTAAACAAGTTAGACACATTTTGAGGTCTGGAACCCTCTTATTCATTTTCCTGCCCAGAGCAAGCAGAACTGGGGCTGGTGTGTAGAGTTCCAGTTTGTAAGAAATAGTTCGGGGTTCCTGGAGTTACTGGGGGGTCGACCAAAGTCCCTTTTTTGTCTTGTGCCTTTGTAGCATATCCAACTTAGGAGGCTAGTGCAGGAAGGTGGAGAGAAAACTGCCACCTCCAGGCCACAAGCCCTGCCGAAACTTTGACTGGGCGGCCATTAGGAGCCAGCATGGCTCTGAGGCCCAAACTGTTGATGTGGGGAGACGAAGCAGTGATTCTTGACACCTCCAGAGAGCTGCTGTGTGTGGAATATACGAGGCAGCTCTCGAATAAAATTCCAGGCTGTGGTTTATCACAGGTTTTTATCTTTCACAGTTCTCTAGGGGAATACTGGCCTCTCCCAAAACTTTGTTTGATGCTTAGTCACTAAAGCAACTTCCACATCCCCGCCTGTGCCCAGACACTTCCAAACTGTTCTTGAGAATCTCGTTCAGGAGGTTTACCTGGGATTCTAAAAATACACCAGAGGTGGAAATGCTGTTAGCGAGTCATCAGTTCCAGGTCCTCTTGTCTTCAAGAGGAGGCCAGAAAATCAAGGCTGTGTGGGAGTGACCTTCCTCAGCTGCCTACTCCCCAGATGTAAAAACTCACCTGTTTGCATTCACACCCTCTTCCTTTCCTCCTGGGCTAAAGGAAGAGGTATCCCCTCTCTCCAAGGTCAGTCTCTACCCTTGGTCTTGACATAGCCCCTTGTTTCCTCGGGTGCGTTTCTCCATCATCTATGAGCTCTGCTGTGCTTTCAGTCTGTTTCCCTACTGGCTCCTTCCCCCAGTGACTGCAAACACATTCAGATCTCTCTTAATATATACAAAACCCAGACAGCATCCCTTAATCCTCAGTCTCCGTGTAAATGAAGTACCAGTAGTGCACTCCAGCAGGCTCTCTAGGCTTCGCCTCGCATGACCTCTCCGTAGCATCTGGTTCAGCTGAGTGCTTTCTTCTTGGATTACCCTCTCCCTCAGCTTCCAAGACCTCACTCTCTCTTGGTTTTCCCGCTATTTCTCTGGACAGTCTTTCTCTGTTCTTTTCTGGTCCTTTCCTTTTGCCTGCTCTCTAAATGTTGGTGTTTCCCAGGAACTTGTTCCTGTCCCTTCCTTTGTTCCTTTCTGTCTGGCAATCTTACTACTTTCATGGCTGCAACTACCACCTTTTTGCTAAAGGCTTTCACATATTTAGGCCCAAATAATCCCAGAGCCTAAGAGAAAATTCCACCTGGATCTCCTATAGGCATCTCAATCTGAAAAATGTCAAAAAATAAACTATCTCCTTCACCTACCCCAAACAAGCATTATCATACATCAAAATCACTCAAGCAAAAATCCTACAGACCAGATGGACCACTGCTTTACATCTGTACTTCATATATAATTTTATCATAGTATAATAACTATAACACTTTGTTCCATTTTTTTTTCCATTTAAATGCCTATCTACCCAGACTTAAAGTCATTCAAAAACTGTCTCATGTACCTTTTGAAGAAGTAGTGTACCATAGTGGTTAAGACCCCAGGCTCTGGAGCTGTCCTGGCTGGGGTCGCATACCAGCTCTACCACTTACAATACCGTCTTAGACAAGCCACTTAAGTCTCGATGCTTTAGTTCCCTCATTTGTAAAATGGGGAGGATAACAGTACCAACTCATATGGTGTTTATGAGAATTCAATGATTTAACACATTGACTGCCACGTGAGTTGTATTTAACTCAGGCTAGTTTTGAGCCTGGGGCCTCATGAAGCAAAACCCTGCAGTTGGTTTGTGAAAATCTTAATTGTTGATGTTTTCTTATTGTTACAATTAATATTGACAATTCTAAAAACGTGGGTTGCATTGCATAAAACTCACATACAGAAAACAATAAAAAATAACACATTAGAAAGGGTCGTTTTGTTTTAATAAAACACCACGGCCCCAGGGAAATTTTGTTTTTTCTAGTGTGGCAGTCAATGTGTTAAGCTATAAAGCTGGCACTTTTAGCATTAGCTTATCTTTTGGAGGGGGTATTTATTTGTTTACAAATAAAAATTTCTTATTTGATTACCAGCACTTAGCTCAGCATCTGGCACCTGGAAGGCTCTTAATGCAGCATGAATAAATAAATGAAAGAAAATGTTATAGAATGAGCTTACACAATGGAGATGTTTCGCCTCTAGTTCCACCGGTTGGCAAGACTCCTGCAGTTAAAAATAGTTCCACTGTATCATCTCCAAACCTGGCCTGACTACGGAGTAGATCAGGTTAAAAATAGAGCCCACTGAACTTGATAAGAAAGACTGCTCTGGGCATACCTCTCCCTTCCAGACTCCTGCAAGCCTTTAGCGGTTCTAGTCTGGTGTCTGTGACCAGCCCCACAGGAAAAACTAAAGAGATGTTTTTCTTAATGACCCTTGGCCAAAATCATACCAGCGTATTTTGCAATTAGCTTTCAACAAAGGTTCTGCTGGCTGAGAGTAGGTTCCCTAGATTTAGAAAAGAAATTTCTTAAGCCCTAACCAGAACAAGATATCAGGAGTTAGTTCATACTTATTTTAAGAGAGATTGATCATTTATGAATCCGTAAATGTAATCTGTGACTATAATAAAAAAATTTCTTATGGTCAGAATGTCTATTATAGTTGAATGTAAGAGTGATCTGACTGCAACATTTATACCCACTGATGGCATACAAATTTTGTAGGAAGCTGGAACAGAATTTGGTTTTAAACAGGTCTGGTTTGAGACCTAAACCTACAACTTACAAGCTATGCACTCCTAGGCAAATTACATAACCTCTCTGCACTTTAGTCTGCAAGTTGGTAGTAATACCAGTACCAATTTAGTTGAGTTGTTCAGATTAAATAGCGCATGCAAAGTGCTTATCGTATAGTAGATAGTAGCTGTCATTGTTAATAATTACTGTCTTACCCTCTTCATTTCTAACCTTTTCGCAGGTGCAGTGCTACCCCTGGCATTGGGTTTGACTATCACTGCTTTGCTGCTTCTCATGGTTGCTTGCAGACTACGACTGGTGAAACAGAAACTTAAAAAAGCTCGTCCCATTACATCTGAGGAATCGGACTACCTCATAAATGGGATGTATCTATAATAAATGTAATTTAAATAGCTTTGGAGCAAGGACGTGTTTCACTTATAATTTATACATATATTATGTTCTGGGTATTTACAACTTCTTTTGTTTTTAAATGGGCTAGAAGATTCTGCAGATCCAAAATCTTGTCTTTATTATGTATTATAGAAAGGTTTCCCTTAGAAAGTATGAAATATTTTGAAATTTAGAATAGAATTCATATGATTAAAGACTTTTAAAATTCTAATTTACATAAGTTGTCCCTGATCATAGAAATTTGTACTTAGCTGAGGCAGAAGATTCAGCATCTCAAGAGGTGGTCTTAGGATGGCAGCATTAACCCTCCATGTTTTAGAAGCCCCTGGCAGCGCCGGACCGCTGTGGGCACAGTCCCCCTGTTCTGTGGCCCTGTTCTCCGTCCTTGGAGCTCCCCATGCTCTCCTTTTTCTTTCTCCTTCAAAACCTGTTTCTGAGAATGATCTCAAGTGAGTTGATACCTTCAATGAGATGTTACCTATGGCAGGTGTATCTAAATTATAAACCTATTAACAGATCATGGAACCTCAGGGAGGATGAATGTGGGTTCTTCCTAGTGCCTCTGACACGTCTTGTAGGTGGCTGCCTCCTTAGGCTGATCTTTGGGAGAAAAAACCCAGACTTTGGATTACAAACAGCTCTAAGATGGTCGTGAAGTGTGATAGGAAATCAAGGTGGAAGCAGAGAACCTGGCAGGCCAAAAACTTTACCAGAAACTTAGCTGAGGGCAAAAGGAGCAAGGAGGACAACTAATACCTTATCAACGCAACACTGCCCCGTGGTCCAGAGCACAGCAACTCATTTACGGAGTCACTGGTTTTTGACATTAGTCTTTGTTGATGAAAGAGAAAAACAGAAATTGAAAAGCAAAACACTGAGTGGATTTTTGGGTACAGCTTTTGCAAAAATGTTACCATGTTCAAGTATCAGCAGGTTCTTTTATCCAATGGAATAAGCCAGTTTTCCCCATTATTTTTAATGCTATAAAATGTAATAATGTGCCATTAGCTAATGCCACGCTTATGTATTTCTAGAGCATAAAGCAGTTTTTCACAAATTCATCTTTACAGAAAATCGGGATCTAGCTTAGCATCTTTCCCCTTTTGTAGGCTTTTTAAAGGCAAATTATTCTAATCATTACTTAATGCTGTGATTATATACATTCTAGAAATGATTCTTCTGAGAGGAATATATAGTACGGTGCCTGTCTACACTCACATGATGTTCCTATTTATGTATTTTTTTCACAGTAAGTGGCAAATCTTTTAAAATACTTGAAAAACACCCTAGGGTCTAGTACACTTTAGACTGAACCTAAGGTAGGTTGTTCCTTTAGCAAAGGGCTTAAGTTTAGGTAGAGGATATAACATATCAAAATACATTAACAGATGGAAAGTTCTAAAAAAAAAAGAAATTAGGTATTATTTTTGTTTCATGAGAAACTCAAGCATTTTGTTGAATGTTTAGAATTGAGCAAAGATTTAGATTTCTCAAGGGCAGTTTAGAGAAATGAACTTAAGATGTTTATATATAATGCTGTGCAGTTTGTTTTTATATAGAAACATGTTACCTATAGCCATACCCAATAACATAAAAACTGATGAGGCATGTATCCTTCAGCATATCTTTTATACATAAAGAAAATAAACACAATTTAGTGTTGCCATGGTGTTGAAATACTTAAGAAAATATGTCCTGTATCTATGTAAACAACATTCCTTTAATAAACTGTATTTTATTCTTAAGCTTTTCTTTACATTTCAATATAATCATAAGTTGCTAATATTGACTGAGCTGTTATTACATTATTTGAATTTAACCATATCAACCTGACAAAGGGGGAAATAGAGGATTAGAGAAAAGTGACTTGCTTAAGGCCATAAAAAGTATATTGGAGGGAAGGAGAATGACAGTCTACAAAATATATTATCAAATGGACTGAATGGGACTTTTTAAAGTTATCTCACCTGTGATTACCTGATTAAAGGAGTTCTGCATCTAAGACAATTAAAAATAATTTTAAGGAGAAAGGTGTCCACAGTTTCTCTCTCAAACATGTTGTGTTTTACATCCCTTTTCCTAAGAAAAGGCCCACTTAAACCATCTTCCTGAACACTTACTTTTTCCTTTCATTCGGGGTAGATACTAGCTACTCCTCCAAACTTCCACAAGCATTTTAATGTTTCAGATCACCTGAGTACCAGGTATGTTCTCTTCCATAGGAAATCAACAGAAGTTTTTCATCTTTCTCCTACTGACTTTTCAAAACCCGTCATTTGGCCCCACAGCTCCCTATCACACTTACCAACACCTTCTTTCAGTCTCTGATGGCTGTTCTTGTTGCTTTTTGCTGTATTTTCCCTCCACCCAACATAAAGATGCATATTTCCATTTGCTTTCAGTTTTGCTGTTCGAGGCTGACCTTGCTGATGACTTTAACTGGATTTCACCGTGTAAACATATCACAGTGTGCTGTGCCCGGAATGCAGGCGCTGTCCTCGCCTTCAGATGTACCCTCAACAGCATTGATGATGCTTCTTAACACAGCATCTGAGCCTCAGATTCTGTAATTTGGGGTTGCTGGTAATATTGTTCCAAAACTCCCTCATGTTTGCTTCGTGTTAAGGATTATGCCACTTTGCTCCTAGCAGAACTACTTGAATCATTTGTTTACTAGGCTCCAGGTTTTGTACAATTTTTCCCATTAAAATTGAATGAGAATTTCTAACAAAGAACTGCCCAAGCTGAATACAAAGAAGGAAAAGCTTAGTTTGCAGTTTGCTATTAAGTCATCTTGCTGGCTTTTTAAGCACCTGTGTTGCAGCCTTCTTGGTTCCTGGACCCCCTTTTCCCAGCTCTTTTGCCCTATTAGATTCTAGTGTTCTAAAAAGTGAATTATTTTAAGTTACAGCTACTTTAATGGCTAAACAGGAAACCACCAAGGACAACAATAAGGTTAGACCTCCCAAAGCTGAATGTTTTCAGGAATAGATTGAGTGGTTAGAACTGAGCTTTCTCCTATATTTGCTTTATTTAGGTCTAAGCATGTATTCATACCTACTTAACTCTCAAATCACACTAGCTTTTTTTTTTTAATGTCATCACACTGTGAATTGGAAAGAGATCAACTTATTATTCAATGTAAAAATAATTTTAAAGTTATTTAAGAACAGGAAATTTCTCAAATTTTAACACAAAAATAATTTTGACTTTTACAAAAAAGTTTTAGGAAAAATTGTGGTGAGTATAGGGACTTTTTTTTTAATTTCTGCATATTATGGGGGTACAAATGTTTAGTTTACATTGCCCTTGCCTCCCGCCCCGTCAGAGCTTCAAGCGTGTCCATCCCCCAGGTGGCGCGCATCACGCTCATTGTTTGTATATACCCATCCCCTCCTCCCCCTCCCCATCTGCCCGACGCCCGATAAATGTTCTTCCTGTATGTGCACTTAGGTGTTGATCAGTGAAACCAATTTGCTGGTGATTACATGTGGTGCTTATTTTTCCATTCTTGGGATACTTCACTTAGTAGAATGGGTTCCAACTCTATCCAGAATACAAGAGGTGCTATATCACTATTGTTTCTTATAGCTGAATAATACTCCGTGGTATACATATACCACATTTTATTAATCCACTCATGTATTGATGGGCACTTGGGTTGTTTCCACATCTTTGCGATTGTGAATTGTGCTGCTATAAACATTCGAGTGCAGATGTCCTTTTTTAGAGTGTCTTTTGTTCTTTTGGGTAGATGCCCAGTAATGGGATTGCTGGATCAAATGGTAGATCTACTTGTATCCCTTTAAGGTATCTCCATATTGCTTTCCACAGAGGTTGCACTAGTTTGCAGTCCCAGGGACTTTTATTAATATATAAAAATGGCCACACACAGTGGTTCCTGCCTATAATCCCAGCACTTTAGGAAGCCAAGGTGGAAGGATCACCTGAGACCAGAAGTTGAAGACCAACCTGGGCAACATAGTGAGACCCAGTCTCTATAAAATATAAAAAAAAACTAGCCAGGTGTGGTGGCACGCCAGCAGTCCCAGCTATTCGGGAGGCTGAGGCAGGAGGATCACTTGAGCCCAGGAGCTGGAGGTTGCAGTGAGCTATGATGATACCACTACACTCTAGCCTGGGTAACAGAGTGAGATCCTATCATTCATACATATGTATATACATACATACATAAAAGAATTAAAAAAAAAATAGACATTTCTTATCTCTGACTTACACACATACATAAATTTAACTCTCTTGAAGAGAAAAACTCTTGGACCTAGCCAAAATCCTTTATTTCCATTTCTACCCATTTATTGATGCTCCCTTAAAATCCATTCCTATTTATTCAACATTCTAAAAGTTTAATTCATAAAAGTATGAACTCCAAGAGCAATGCGCATTTGTCTGTACCATTCAGGTGACAGTTATATTTGTCTTATCATATTTATAAACTGTCTCCTCAACCAGATTGCAAACTACTTTAGAGTATGAGCCTTTTTCTATCCCCAAAACCTAACATAGAGATTTACCTATAGTAAAATGTAGGTAATATCTATGAAAGACACAGACTAGTGGACAAGTTTAAAAATTAAAGTCCTAAAGAATATTTGAAATATTTGTTCTTTGCGTCTACCTCAAATGACACTGAGTTCTGGACTACAAGGGTTCAAGGCCTGGGTCCAGAAGCAATCAACGACAACAGCAAATAAAGTAAGCAATAATGCCAGTTTCCTGTGTCTAAGACCTTACCCAAGAAGAGACAATTGTGAAAGTGAATGCATTTTTTAAAGCCATTTAAAAGAAGTAATAAAGGAGTAATGTTTAAGACTTTTAAAACTTGGGGAGGCAAGGGAGTGTCTCACATGCTCACTAAGGATCTCCCTGCCAGATTTATACACACTTGCATGCACCAGAAGGGCTCTGTTGAGAGTGCTGCTTCTGCTCATTCTAGAGCTTATATTTCCTCAAGTTTTAGAACCCTTAGAAAAACTAAGATATTATAAAAGGTATAAAACCATGACACAACAAGATCCCTAAGTGCTACTGCCTTCTTAGAAATGCATTTACAGTCATTATATTGATACATCTACTTCTAAGTGAGAGATAGGTTTTGGTATGTTCATCCTCAACCCTGTTCTTTTCCTGACATTAAGTCAATTCATTCACCCACTCATTCGGCATTTACTGTCCATCTATTACAGGAAAGCCCTGTGCTAGGTAGGCAGAGAGAAATGATGATTCAGGTGTGGTCCTGGCCCTGAAGCAATGTAGTCACATTCTACAATGCACAGTTGGATTAATGCTATTTACCTACTTAGATTTCACAAAAGGGAACATTAGGGAAATAGTTTTTTCTCTGTGATCTTAGCATTTTGTATCTGGTGGACACGTGGTACATTCAAACACCACCAATGCCTCTTTTACTTTGAACTTTATTTGGCAAAGCAGCACTGCATAAACTGTTCAGTAACTAGGATACAGCTTACACAGCATGTTAAATTCATATACATTACCAGCAGCAAATTACAAACAAACAAACAAACAAAAAAAACCTACTAAGCTACAAGTCTCCTATAATTTTTTTTTTTATCCCTCCAAAAGCATAGGTCAGTCCAAATAAGTCTCCTATAATTTTGAGAGAGAGAGAGGAAGAACTACTTCAGTTATGTCCAATCTGAACAGCTGAGTGTTTACAGGACATCACCTGCCATCTTAAGGTTTAATATTTATAAATGCCAAGTTTTAAGGTAACAAAGCAGCTGATTGTATCTACAACATGCTATTCTATGACACCACATCAAAAGCTTTAAAAAGAAAGCTCATCTCTATTTTCTTAGTAGCATTTAACAGACATCCAAATACCAAAACTCTTAACTTGTGAATGGTGGCGTTATCCAATGCACAAAAGCAATCTGATAAATTAATATCAGAACAGAATTAAGTGTCCAAGAAAAGAAAAACCACTCCTCAAAATCAATTCACAAACTAAGTTTTCCATTTTGCAGAGCCCTTTCTTTAAATATTTCAAAGTAGAATGTGGGCATGTTAAAGTAATAATTCACAACTTTATACTTTGCATCCTTCCTCTAGCAATTTGGCTCTGTGCCTCTTTGAAGAATTAGAAACCCTAAAAAACCACACATTTTCATGCTGAAAATAATAGCATAACGAAGTCCAAAACAAGCTGTGATGGTGTTGGTTTTCAAAAAGCTTTGAAGACTGAGATGAGCAATCCACTGTAATATTATAGACTGGTCAAGCCGATGTTGCTTTTACAATTCATCGCTGGGGGGAGAAAAGAGGAAAAAAACATAAGTAGGAGTTATATACTACACAATTTGGCTTTGCAATAGTTTAGATACAACTATTAAATCAATCAAAATGCACAGATCCCCAATCAATACATTAAAAAAAGAAAAGAACAAACAATTCCAAGTCAAAGCAAAATAGGAAGTCAGCCATTCGAACATCTTTCATGCTACTCCAAAATAAAGTATGAAACCTAGAAGCCTGAGTTATTTTTTAATTCTAAAAATAGAATTCTTCCTTCAAGAATAAAAATTCAGCCGGGCGCGGTGGCTCACGCCTGTAATCCTAGCACTCTGGGAGGCCGAGGTGGGCGGATCGTTCTGAGCTCAGGAGTTCGAGACCAGCCTGAGCAAGAGCGAGACCCCGTCTCTACCAAAAATAGAAAGAAAATTAATTGGACAGCTAAAAATATATATATAGAAAAATCAGCCGGGCATGGTGACACATGCCTGTAG
>RJWJ010007635.1:0-56652 GCA_004363605.1 Indri indri | reverse complement strand
AGAATTACAAATACTCTCATGACTTTGGAAATTTAGCTTATGTTTTACTGTTCATGTTTTGACAAGTACTGTATTCTTTGCTTTACATGAATTTTCTTACTGAATTCTTTTTTTTATTGTGAGGTGGGTGATATTATATTCTGCTTTTCACAGGAGAGGAAACTGAGGTATAGAGAGATTAAATGTGTTTCCCAAGTTTTCTCACACTAAGTTGTGGAGATGGGCTGTGGACCCAGGCAGTTTGATTCTAAAATTTAAGCTCTCAACTGCTCCTCAAACATTAGCTCACTCTCTTGAAGAGGCACATTCAAAGGCAGCCTTCTTTTTCCCGCTCTTCCTTTCTATTCTCTCTATATGTTTTAGATTTCTGTATATTTCTTTTATATTTTTACTTATTTTCATTTTATTTTCCCCTTCTGTTTAAAATGTAAATTAACATTTCAGAATACAGTGCTTTTCCCTGTCCTATTCTTCGCCGCACATACAACATCCTCGTCTTTCCTTGTCATTAGGTCACTTTTTTGGATGTCCTCAGGCTCTAAACCTTTGCCCTATGACATTCAGTCGCTGACTCAGTTCCTTTACTTGGATCTTCCAAGGAGTCTGAATATTTAAAATGTTATTTTCCTTTCAGTCAGTTCCAAGATGATGTTTGCCTCTGCTAAGTGTATTTCCTCTCAGCTACTGGAACCTTCTGTTCTACAGATTGCTCCTCGGTGCATTCGGGAAGATGTTGCCAAGTTTCTTTTTGCACATGTGCTTGTTTTTCAGTTCCTGGAAACTTGACAGAGCTTCCACTCTTTTCCACAGTCTTCCCCAGGTTTCTCGCACCCTCCTAGTACACCTCTGCCATGTTGTTTTTCTTTCCATGTGCTGCTCCACCCCACTGCACCTTCAGAGTATCCTTTTGTTCCGAATGCTTAAATCTACCTGAAACTTCCTCTATCTTTTTCCATTATGGCAAGAATTGTGTAATATTTTAATCAACTATGATATGTCATTCTGTGAAAAACACAGGTCATTCTGTGAAAACAAATGGCTACACATTCTGGAAATTAAAGCAACTGGGTTTTGTTCTTATTATTTTTGTTCTTATTATTTTTTACCTGATCTATTTTATCTGCTTCTTTCATTCTTGTTTTATACGAATTGTGCTTTTATGATGATGTGTTTTTGTACAGTAATCATTGTATTGTTAACTCTAAGAGTTTATTGGTGCTGTGATTTAGTATATGAATCATGCAAGAAATAGAGTGCAGTAAAACGACCATTGGACAGACAGATGTGGGTCTTTGCTCTTTTTGGTCCTCCTTGTCTACTTGGCTTTTGTTTATCAGTAACTTCTCTGATTCTCAGCTTCGTTATTTGTAAAACGGAGGATGAATAATACCTGACTCCAAAGGTGAGGTTTAAATAAGGTAAAAAGCACACATATGTTTTACAAATTGCAAACAGCTACAAACACAGGTACAGGTTATTGTTATACTGACTCTCAAAGCACTGAGATGCAAGTTTGTCAAGCACGTAAACATCTAAAATGAAAACAATGGGAAATCTGACTAGAGTGAAAATTTTCTGTATTCAAAATTTTTTATTATATATCAGATGTTTCTTAAAACAGTGAAATCTACACTTTGAGTTTTAATAAAAGAATATTTCTATTTAGAACTGTGAATATTTGAGCTTATGAGACAGGTGGGTAATATGTCTGTTTTACTAACCCAAATACCATAATCCCGAACTAATACCTGTGTGGGTAGTTCAGTTTCTTCCGATGATGGGATGAGTATTACAGAGTGATTCACAGAGAAAACACAGATTGGCCCATGTGTACATGTGGTAGCATGTGTTGGTATGGATAAAGTCCCACCTAAGAATCCTTTGCTTCCTTCTGTGAAGAGCCATCTCACTCCCACAGGGGTGACGTTTTCAAGGTTTGATACCTACTCACATGTCTAACTATATAAGTGATTCATTTACATTTTAATACTTCAGAATACCAATTTGCAAACCCACACAAAGAATCACTGGAAACTGTGTTTAAAGGACCTATTATCCCATTTTATTTACTTTCCTTCTGGAAACTGCTGAATTAATTTACTATTTCAGGCCATTAATTAATAAAGACCATTGTATGAACAAAATAGGGAGGATAAAGCTAAAATTTTCAATGCTTTTGGAAATTAATTTTAAATTAGTGTTCCCCATATTCTCTTATTGTTTTGTTGATTGCTTTGTGTTTCAGAATTGTGGTAAACATCTGTGTGGTCAAGTTGGTTGTATTTTATTCACATTGGCTGACTAGTGTTATCTATTTCCCATGACAGCACAGTCCTCCACATCATGTGAACAAATTTATCACTTGCATTTTTATTCTTCCCTTTCTAATTTTAGAGTTGCCTTTTTTTCTGCTTTATTGCAGTTATTCTCCGTAAATTTCTCCTGCTGGTGCTAAGTTAAATAACATATTTTTTTCTCCAGAGTATTTATGCATTTTGTTTGTAGATAGATAATTTGCCCATCAACTTGTTGCTCAGCCATGCTGTACTTCTTTAGTGCTTTAATCTTTCATCATAAATCATCCTTCTCTGGGTCTTAATCATTCTCCCATCATGTCTCTGAACTCCTTCCAGCTTCTCTGCACCTTTTGGATAATGAGGTGCCGAGGTCTGAACACCAGGTGCAGTCCCACCAGTCCTATGTAGGAGGGTCCTATTACTTCCAGTGCTGCTATGATGTCTTCTTGTTCCCCGAGGTACTCATTAGAGAGATGATGCCTGTCTCTGCATGCAGAGAGTCAAGCACGGCTGCATCACCCCCATTCTCCTGCAACTGCCTTCTGGCTAATCATCTTTCCAGAATGGAAATCTCCATCGCAGTTTCTCTCTCTCTCTCTCACTGTGATTCTGTCTCTTTTGTTATTTATCGTTTCTTTATAATTTTACTCATGCTGCCTGACTCAGATCTAATCCATCTGCTTATCTCCCTCTTTTTCTCTTTACCTTGATCTGGCCCAGTATCTTCCCAGTCCTACAATTTCACTTTTGTGCTAACTGCAATCTCTGCCACTCTGATTGCGTAGATATTCATCTTTTAACCACATCAACTTCTTTTACATCTCAGTGGTAAGAGACATATTTATTCCCTTATGTTTATCTAATGCATTACCTTTTTGTTTTTTAGAAAATCAGCAAGTAGTTTGTCATTATGCTGTTAGGCTCGAAAACTCAGTTTTATCAGAGTTGCTCAGAGAAGTGAGCTATGAATTATTTTTACTATTACTGTATACAACTTAGTAAAATAATGCTTCGTTCAGTTTTTTATCCATAAATTATCTAGTTTGGGGAGAGAGGTGATAGGTATGTTATTTCTGAAATAGTTACTGTGTAAATTACGGCTTGTGTTTCTTGAACACTTGCTGGCCATTCTTTCTTCTTTTCGTCACTTCCTTCTGTCTTTCCTGCTTCCTTCCTCCACTCACGCAATGTTGCTGAAATCCTACCATCTGCAGCACAGTGTGAGGGACACAATACAGCACCTGTGTGCTATGCCCTGCTGTCAAAGTGATTAGCTTTGTAGCTACATCAAATCACTTACCTTTTGTCACTTATATTCTCATCCATAACAAGAGTGGAATTCAATAATATGATGATGAAGTGAGAATAAGACAGTATTTTATTAAATATTAGCAAATTAGAGGGCTAGTAAGAGATAAAGCCAAAATAAATTTTTGTATCAGATTGAGGAGAACTTTGAAAACTTGAAACATTTGTCTCTCTGATGTGTGAATCAACCCATCTCACCTACCAAATTAATTTTATCAAAACACCTTCAGATTATAAATGTTGTTTGTATATGTCTGGAGGGTTAAAGTGAGAGAGGATGGAAAAGAAGATATGGAAACATGGTAAGAAAATGAGAAAAGGCATAAGTAAGCATTACTTAGAAGTAGCAAAGGGGACATAACAAATAGTAAGAGAAGATTATGAAGAAATGTGTCATTAAATTTGAAAACTTAGCAGCAGGGGACAAATTCCTAGAAAGTTCTAACTAATGAAAATTGCTAAGAATATGAAACATAAGAATAGTCTTGATACCTATTGAAAGCAACTGAATTAGTGGTTAAAAATTTTTCCCAAATAGAAAATACTAGGTCCAGATGGATTTCACAAGCAAGTTCTTACAACACTTAAGAAACAAGGAATGAGGTACAGGAATGAGGTAACAAAATAGATAAAGGTTAGGGTGTGGAGGAAAATTTGAGTCTGGCACATTTGAGAACCAACTTTAAAATCAGTGGGTGGTAAAAAGTGGTTAGATTGAGTCTTACCACCTGGAATGTTTTCATGATTAATCCAGATTCCTGATCACCCATCTGTGACTTGCTGGAATGGAATATTTGGAGATGACAGCCTGGAAATTGCAACTTTAACAATCCCCTCAGTTGATTCATATGCTCATAACTTATTACAAAATTTTTAACTGAAAGTGCAGTCATTGTCAAAATAAGTGAATATTAAGTTGAGGATAAGTGGAAATAAAAAGGGATAGCCCAAGTGGGTTAAGGGACTAAAAGAGTAAGATCCCATAGAGAAAGACCAGTAGATGAGATGAGGGTAAAGTGTGATGTGGTTAACAAAGCAGGTAGACACTGTAGACACAGTTGGTGGGAAGGAGTGAATGAAGTTAAAGTAAGGAATTTATTATAGAGCTAGAAATTCTGAGCTTCTGATCTTAATGGAACAGGAAAAATTCTGGGTGGTGATACGAATTGGTGTGCTTTGATTGATGAAAGTCAAAACTTGAGGACTGAATGTTGTTGTGGAGAGGAGCCGTGTCTCTCACCAGCAGAACCTTTGTGGGTTTATTTGTTCTGTTTGTTTTTCTCCAAGCAATGGTGCTACATGTAAAATTGATGTATTTCATTTACTTATAAGTCTTGGAAAATAACAGCAAAAAGGAAAATGGAAGATCATCTTGGGACATGATACAAAATACTCAGGCATTGGAGTATTGGAGTATGCACACTTTAGACAATAAGCATAGGGTTTGGGTAAGAGTCAAATTGTGGAGAAAAGGCCCTTAAGATATATAATGGGGAAGTGTTTAGAAATACCAAATTGTTAATTTATAAAAGCATCTTTTCAGGAACTTAGCCTTACTTAGGGATATGAATTAAAAATCATTCTGTTAATATTTGAAAATGACATGATTCTTTCATACATGTTATTTTCATTAATACTATGCTAGGATTTTAATATCAATATCAAAATTGTTACCTTGTTTGATATCATTAACATAATTTATTTACTGCCACATTTTTAGTATTGACTTTATTTATCCATCCTAGGAAATAAAAATAAATTTTCATCTTTATAAAAAGAAGAAATAGAATAAAAACTCAGATTTGTGTTTTAAGAAAATCTGACTAAGAAGATAGGCTTGTGTGCGGGATAGTGGGACTTTCTATGTTTCAAAGCGGCATTTATTCCTGAAGTATGTCAGCCTCTCTGCACAGTGACCTACTGTGTTTATCTTTATAAAGAGTAAAGGAAACCATTATGCAAACACACTTCCATTTGGGAACTGTAGTGCCAAGTGTTAATGGCATCATTATTCCAAACAAAGTGTGTTTAGAACCATTACTTTTTGTGATATGTTTCTTGTGGGAATTTTCATGAAGTGTCTGTAGTCTGTAAGATATTTACATGGCATAGCTATTCTCTTCTTAGTATCAGTTATGCTAATAATTTTTTTTTTTTTTTGGTAAACAGGTTGGCCCTTTGTACAAAGAAATGTCTATTTCTTAATCTTCGATAGCTATCATTTTATGTGTATCCTCTATATTGATTGCATTTGAGTTACTTATATATGATGGCTTTGGGGAAAAATGTAAACAACGCATAAAGTTATGATGTTTGCTCCTAAATTAGTATGCAATCTTAAAATTTTTCAATATTGAATTAGAATGTAGTCAAGACCATTAAAGAGGTACTTATTTTTCTCAAGAGAAATTTTTGGGACTTTATACTCTAGAAAATCCAATTATTCCTTTAAGTTGGTAGAATCAAGGTCTAGCATTCTATGAAATATGTAAAAATTGGCAACTGCTTTATTATCTTAAGAATCTCTTAACTTGTGGCATAATATAAGATGTTATATTAATATTAAAACCAGTTACATGTATATTTGTCTACAGGTAACATTTCTAAGCTAATTTGTGTGCATATATGAAATAGGTGATAAAACTACCAATTTTCAGAAGAAAAATCAAAATATTGGAATAAGTACAGATTAATTGGGACTTAAAAGCACATCAGCTCAAATAAAGGGAATTGTGTAAGTATAAGTGCTATTGTTCATTCATATTTTCAAGAATTTGACATTTAATTGATTAAGGTGCCATGTTTTAATGAGAAGTCAAGGGCTATTTACTTGTTGCTTTATGGTAAGTGCAAAGATCATCTGGCAATATTAGATGTTTTAATAATTTGCATTCTGATGAGGAGGTAAATTCCATTAGAAATAAATAAATATCTAAAATAAAATAAAGCATCCTTATCTGTAAATATGACATCCCCCGAAAAGGTAAATTCATTATAATTATTTCATACCTTTTCAAATAATAAATTTGTTCCACAGTCACTAAATGTATAAATGAATCATTCACAATATGTCTTTAATTAACATCATCGATTGGAGATGTTCACCGATTTGTGTATAACTTAAGATTTGTGTTCTCTTGCATGTTACTCCGTTGTTGGAATACGTTAAGTTTCAGTGTCACTAAGTGTTATTATGGGTTTATTATGTACCCGTGGAAAAGAAAATAACTAATTGACCTATCAGGGAGATTAAAACTAAGACCATATCCTCATAAGCACTAAGCTCTAATGGATAAGGTAACTAACTTCGAAGTGATTCAATGCACAGTAAGACATGTGTTTCATTAATTATTTTTATCTCTTAACAGTATACTTTTAAATTTCAAGAGAAAATAAAAGTATTTGTATTCTGCTGGAGTCTTTAGGGGTGAAGTATACTGATACCATCATCTTACTTCGAAAAACATTTTTTTAAGTCAGATAGATTGTCAGGAATGTATAGATAGGTGATAAAGAAAATATAGAAAATTATTAATTATGGAATTCAGGTGTAAGTATATGGGTGCTTGCTGTACACTTCAACTTTTCTGTATGTGTGAAAAGTTTTATAATGAATTTTGGAAAAATATTTGCAACATAAGAAAGATAATTACATCATTTAAAGCAATCAATTTGAAAAACAGAGATGTCAGTAATAGCATGACACAATTCCTTATAAGTAGAAAGATAAGCCTTGCTAGATTTTAAAACAAATGCTTTTAAAAATAAGTATATCTGAGCTTTAGTTAAATTATTTTCATATTTATTAATTTTTTGAAGAAAGTTTTTTCTCTGGATTATGTGTTCAAACCTAATTATCTTTTATGGCTGTCTATTATTTAGGGCCAACCTAAAGTTATCACCTTGTGTTACATTTCAGTCAATGAGTTTATTCAGTTTTATGGTTCTCTGTGGTACATTTACAAGTGCACTTTATACTATACTTCTACTTTGCTATAAACAAGGAAACAATCTGTACTACTGTATTTCAAATCATTGCCATCCCAACCATTACTTCATTTGCAATAAAAATCACAAAGTGTGTAAGTGCATTTCATACATGCTCATTTTCAAAATGTTAATAAGTGAATGTCTGGTCAGCCTAGGTGTAAAGAAAGTTGCACACCCCCCACGTGGTAGGATTTGTGTGAGGTTTGATGGGATACAAAGAGTGAACCTTCCTACCCGTTACCCTGAAGATCCCTTCCATGGGCCCTTTCATGTTTTGTTCTATATGTTTTTAAATTAAAATATTTAAGGATTCTGTTGAAAGGTAAATGTTATCTGTTGCTATAAGTTATTAATATCGGAGATTTAATTAACATATATCCTAGCAAATCATAAGAAATTGGAGTTTTGGATCATAAGATCTAAATTTCTAAGACCCTGTTTGGATCTTAGAAATTCTCTGTTGTCTGTAACATCTGAACTTTCCTCAGTTCAGCAGGCACAGGAGATATGGTAGCTTGGTGATTAGGCAGTCAGGAACAAGCAGTAAGGGATTGTATGCTGAAAAAAAAAAGAAGCAGGTAAGAGTTTCTATGATGATTAATTTCACGTGTCAACTTGACTGGGCCACAGGGTGCACAGACATTTGGTCAAGCATTATTCTGGGTGTAGCTGTGAGGGCACTTCTGGATAAGATTAACATTTGAATTGGTAGACTGAGTTAAGCAGATTGCCCTCCCCAATATCAGTGGGTCTCATCCAGTCATTCGAAGACCCAATAGAACAGAAGTCCTGACCCTCCCACAAGGAGGAAGGAATTTCCTTCTGCCTGACTGATGAGCTGGATATCATTTATGTTTCTGCCTTCGGACTGGAACTGAAACTTCTGCTCCACCTGGTTCTGGAAGCTGTGGGTGTTTGGACTAGAACTATGCTATTGGTTCTCCTAGTTCCCAGGCCTTTGAACATAGATTAGAACAACACTATTGATTTTCCTGGGTCTTCAGCTTGCCAACTAACTGCAACCTTGGGACTCTTCAGCCTTCATAATTCTGTAAGACAATTCTTCACAATAAATCCTCCCCCACCCCTGCCTTTCTCTATTCTCCTGTTAGTTCTGTTTCTCCAGAGAACTCTGACTAATACAGTCTTTTTGGGCTGATGCAATGGACTACATGTTTGTTTGTCAGGGAAAACTTTGGATAATCTATATCCATACCACATGTAATGTTCTTTCTAGATACGATCACTCCAAGAAGATCTGGGAATACAAATGATTGGGTCTGTGCTATATAACTTTACTGATTCACTGAAACAAATACAGCGTAAAAGTCATTATATTGCCTTGAGTCCTTTTAGTTATATACAGTTGATCCTTGAACTACACAGGTTTGGACTGCGTAGGTGCACTTATATGCACACTTTTTCAACCAAACAGATAAAATATTCTGGTGATGCAAAACCTGCCTATATGGAGAGCTGACTTTTTGTATAGGAGGGTTCCACAGAGAGGACTGTGGAACTCGAGTACTATGTGGATTTTGGTATGGGGTTGGGGGGAATCCTGGAACCAATTCCTGTATCAAGGGACAACTGTACGTTATAATGTTGTCACTAGGTTAGAAATCATGAGCAAATAGTTACTTACCTCTCCTAGAATTAGCAGTCAGAGCTTTCCTGTGATTGCTTGATTTGAACAGTCAGTGAATCAGTTTCTGAAAATATTAGATTTGACTATGACTTACATTGCTGTCTACTTTTCCTTTAGCTCCAGAGCTAAAGATTGACAACTATGCTAAGGCCTTATGCTATTTTATTTTTTTAATAGAATAACAAAATTTATCATATGGGCAATAAGTAATCTGTCAACACTAATCCTGATACACATTTGTCTTGAACTCCTGGCCTCGAGTGATCCTCCCGCCTTAGCCTGCCAAAGTGGTGGGAATATAGGCCTGAGCCACCATGACTGGCTACTGATTCACATTTGTATTTGTTATCTGAAATATACTCTGTTGATAGAGATTATTTTGATGAGATTATCAATATATATTTGAACACATATTGCTGGTACATAATCTTAGCAGTTTTTTTATTATTAAATTCTTAATAACTATACTAAAATTCAGCACCATATGCTCCATTAATGTTGTGTTGTTTAATCATTTGCCAGACATAATTAATAGCTTTCAGTTGTAATTTACTATAAAACTGTGATTAACTATGTATGCTCTTACCAGTCTTGAGATCATTTTCATCCTGGATAACTTGTCTTTGTCCAAAAACCAGGCAGTGTTGTCCACAAATTATAAACTATTTTGGGGGATTGCGGGGGAGAGAACAATGATGTCTTTTGACTATCAAATCACTTTATTTGGTGACCTGAGATCAAATTTATTTATTTATTTAAAAATATTACAGAGGTACAAATGTTTTGATTACATGAATTGCTTTTATACAGTTTAAATCAAAATGAAGTGTGCCCATCACACAGACAGTGTACATTATACCTGTTAGGTAGGTTTTCACCCATCCCATCCTTCCCCCTCCCCACTGCTTGATTTCCACTGAGTTTTACTTCCCTCTGTGCACATGTGCGCTCATCAGTTAGTTCCAATTTAATAGCAAGTACATGTGGTGTTTGTTTTTCCATTCTTTAAACTCTTCACTTAAAATAATGGTCTCCAGTTCCATTCAAATTGTTGCAAAAGGCATTAATTCATCTTTTTTTCATGGCTGATTAGTATTCCATGATATACATATACCACATTTTGTTAATCCACTCGTGAATTGATGGGCACTTGGGTGATTCCACATCTTTGCAATTGTGAATTGTGCTGCAACAAACAGCTGCATGTGGATGTCTTTTTGATAAAATGGATTCTTTTCTGTTGGCTGAATACCCAGTAGTGGGATTGCTGGATCAAATGGTAGGTCTACTTTTAGTTCTTTGAGGAATCCTCATACTGTTTTCCATAGAGGTGTACTAATTCGCTGTCCCACCAGCAATGTATAAGCATTCCTTTCTATTTGCATCTATGCCATTATCTGTTGTTTTGGGACTTTTTAATAAAAACCATTCTAACTGGGGTAAAGTGGTATCTCAATGTGGTTTTAATTTACATTTTCCTGATGATTAGTGATGTTGAGCATTTTTTCATATCTTTCTTGTCCATTTGTCTCTCTTCTTTTGAAAAGCTTCTGTTTGTATCTTTTGCCCACTTTTTAATGAGGTGGTTTTATTTTTTCTTGCTGATTTGCTTGAGTTCTCTGTAGATTCTGGTTATTAGTACTTTATCAGATGTATAGCTTACAAATATTTTCTCCCATTCTGTAGGTTGTCTTTTTCCTCTGTTGATTATTTCCTTAGATGTGCAGAAGCTTTTTAGTTTAATCAGGTCTCATTTATTAATTTCTGTTGTTGCTGCGATGGCCATTGGGGTCTTCTTCATAAATTCTTTCCCTATGCCAATATCTGTTAATAAAAGAGTTTTCCAACATTTCTTCTAGCATTCTTATGGTTTCATGCCTTACATTGAAGTATTTTATCTATACTTCATTAATTTTTATGAGCGATGGGACATATGGGTCCTGTTTCATTCTTCTGCATGCAGCTATCCAATTTTTCCAGCACCATTTACTGAATAGGGCTTTTTTCCCCCAGTGTATATTGTTGTTTGCTTTGTTGAAGATCAGTTGGCTGTATGTTGATGGTTTTATATCTGGGTTTTCAGTTCTGTCCATTGGTCTATATCTCTATTTTTGTGCCAATACCATGCTATTTTGGTCATGATAGCCATGTAGTATAGTTTGAAGCCTGGTGATGTGATGCCTTCAGATTTGTTCCTTTTGCTTAAGATTGCTTTGACTGTTCAGGCAATCTTCTGGTTTCAAACGAAACATAGAATTATTTTTCTTAGATCGGTGAACTACGATACTGGTGTTTTGATGGGGATTGCATTGATTCTGTAAATCACTTTTGGTAGTAGAGGCATTTTAACAATGTTGATTCTACCGATCTAGGAGCATGATGTTTTTCCATTTGTTTGTGTCATCTATGATTTCTTTTCTCAGTGTTTCATAGTTTTCTTTGCAGAGATCTTTCAACTGCTTGGTTAAGTTTATTCCTAGATATTTTATTTTTTTTTTTAGTAATTATAAATGGTATTGAGTCTTTGATTTGACTCTCAGCTTGACCGTTATTGGCGTAAAGGAATGCTACTGATTTGTGTTCATTGATTTCGTAATCTGAAACTTTGCTGAATTTAATTATCAATTCCTGGGGTCTCTTGGCAGAATCTTTAGGGTTTTCTAGATATAAGATCATACTGTGAGCAAAAAATGATAGGTTGACCTCCTCTCTCCCGATTTGGATACCTCTTTTTTCTTTCTTTTACCTGATTGGTCTGGCTAGAAGGACATCCTGCACTATGTTGAATAGAAGTGGTGACAGTGGGCACCCTTGTCTTTTTCCAGTTCTTAGTGTGAATGCTTTCAATTTTTCCTCATTCAGTATGATGTTGACTGTGGATTTGTCATATGTGGCTTTTATAATTTTGAGATACATTCCTTCCATACCTATTTTATTCTGGGTTTTTATCATGAAATGGTGCTGAATTTTGTCGAATCCTTTTTATGCATCTATTGAAATGATCATATGATCTTTGTTTTTGCTTCTGTTTATGTGGTGAATCACATTTCACATTTCTTGATTTACTTATATTGAACCATCCCTGCAGCCCTGGGATAAAGTGCACTTGGTCATAGTGGATTATTTTTTTGATGTGTTGAATTTGGTTTACTAGTATTTTACTGAGAATTTTTTCATCTATATTCATTAGAGATATTGGTCTGTAGTTTTCTTCTTTTATTGTGTCCTTGTCTGTCTTGGGTATCAAGATGATACTGGCTTTATAGAATGAATTGGGGAAGATTCCTCCTTCTCAATGTTATGGAATAATTTCTGCAGTATGGGTACCAGCTCTACTTTGTAGGTCTGGTAAAATTTGGCTGTGGATCAATCTGGTCTGGGTATTTTCTTTTGTTGGAAGATTTTTTATTACTGCTTCAATCTGGTGCTTCTTATTGTTCTGTTCAGTAGTTCTGTTTCTTTCTGATTGAGTCTTGGGAGGTTGTGTGTTTCTAGTAATTTGTTCATTCTTCTACATTTTCAAGTTTATGTGTGTAGAGATTTTCGTAGTATTCACAGATGATATTTGGTATTTGTTTTATCAGTTGTAATATTTCCTTTTTCATTTGCGATTGAGCTTATTTGGTTCTTTCTCTTCTATTCGTGGTTAATCTAGCAAGAGGTCTATGAATTTGGTTTATTTTTTGAAAGAACCAACTTTTTTTTCATTGATTCTTTGTATTTTTTTTTTATTATTTTATGTTTTCCAATTCATTTAGTTCTACTCTGACCTTAGTTATTTCTTTTCTTCTGCTGGTTTTGGATTTGGTTTGCTCTTCATTTTCTAGTTCCCTGAGATGTGTCATTAGATTGTTTATTTGTGATCTTTCTGTCATTTTGATGTAGGCATTTGAGGCTATGAATTTTTCCCTTAGAATTGCTTTTGCTGAATCCCATAGATTTTGATTGCTTGTGTCCCCTTTGTTGTTCAGTTTGAGGAATCTTTTGATCTCCATCATAATTTCATTATTGAGCCAATAATCATTCAGCAGCAGTTTGTTTAATTTCCATGACTTTGTTTAGCTTCAGTGTTTCTCTTGGAGTTGATTTCTAGTTTTATTCTACTGTGGTCTGGAAAGATACATGGTATGATTTCTATTTTGTTTTTAATTTGTTGAGACATGTTTTGTGGCCTAAGATATAATCAATCTTGGAGAATGTTCCATGTGCTGATGACAAGAATGTATATTCAGTAATTTGGGGGTAAAATGTTTTGTAAATGTCTGTTAGGCTCATTTCTTCTAGAGGCCCATTTAAAACCAGTGTTTCTTTATTTATTTTCTGCTTTGATGATCTGTCTAGTTTTTTCAGTGGGGTGTTGAACTCCCCAGCAATTACAATGTTGCTGTTTATTTATTTTCTTAAATCTAGTAAGGTTTGCTCTATGACTCTTGGTGCTCCTGTGGTAGGTGTATAGATA
This sequence comes from Indri indri, assembly GCA_004363605.1. NCBI lineage: Eukaryota > Metazoa > Chordata > Mammalia > Primates > Indriidae > Indri > Indri indri. The sequence goes on along the minus strand of RJWJ010007635.1, from coordinate 42,950 downwards.
TTTAGGATTGTGATATCTTCTTGTTGAATTTCTCCCTTTACCTTTATATAATGACCGTCTTTGTCTTTCTTTACTATTATTGATTTAAAGTCAATTTTATCTGACATGAGAATGGCTACACCTTATTTCTTTTGGTTTCCATTTGCATGGAATATTTTTTTGATATTGATTGGGGCATTCAGAGTGTAAGTAAGTATAGGTAAGTATAGTAAGTATAGGCTCCAAGTAAGTATAGGTATAGAATAAAACATAAAAACAAAAAAAGGAGTAGATTGAAGTGATGATGACTACTTAATAAATTAAAGAAAAATAAGAAATTATAAAATGATTATGAAATAAATGATTATGAAATAAAATAATTTCCTATGTTTTATATATCCAGCCATAGAAACCATAAGATAATCAACCCTTGCTCTAGTTATAAAGAAAACACACATTCATACATGCACACATCAATGAGGAAGCTGAATTTTAACCAATATAGAAATGTATTATTGTCTAATCTTTAGTTCTTCTGGGTTAAAAACCATATACTTTCTGGAACTGATTCTGAAAATAATCTATTAATGTTTATTAAAAATATCATATGTTTTTTGTTTGCTTGTTTGTTTTGCTTTAATTTGAGATTAGAAAGGATTGCCAGAAATTTTTTATACATGTATAAACTTGGAGAAATTTACCTGGTTTATATTGAAGATTTCCAAAATAAAGAATTAAAAAAGGAAAGAAGACAGAGTATATGGGACCAATTTAAAGAATGAGAAAATGAACAATCTTTTTGAATAACAACACTTTATTTTCTCTATTCAGTTTTAGAGTTTCTGCAGGAGTTTCATTTTACACAGCTTTATGTGACTTTCAGTCTCAGTAATATGAGCTAACCTCTCTAATTGTGTATATGGAGTGTGTGTGTGTGTGTGTGTGTTTGTTTCTCTGTGTTGAGTAACAGTGCTATTTAAAGATTTATATTGCTTAGAATTTGAGGAAACTTTCAGGTGATATTAAGCTTTTAAATGGGTTAAAATTTTAACTGAGTTAAATTGTTTTAAAACTTTAGAAACATTATTTTCAAATATTATTTTTTTGACCAACATTTACAATTAAAGGGATTTACAGGAAACACAAAATAACACCATTCACCACAGAGGAAAGTCAATATAAAGAAAGTCATCTTTGGACTCGTTCCAGTGGGACTTAATCATGGTACCACAATAAGGACATTGTTATACCAGGCTTTACCTACCTAGTGAACTCATTCATAAACTCAGAGAACTACAACATAGAAAAACTTTAGTGACTATAGTCTTCTGGCTATAAATCTAGCAAAAGCTGGAAAATATAGAAGAGTAAAGGAGATATGAAAATGAGCATAAAGATTAGGGTGACAGATTGATTAGTACATTGCATACACAAATTCTCCTTCAGCTCTGATTTGGTGATCTTACATGAATATACATTTTTTTATTTTCTAGAAAAGCAATTTGCAAGATTTTTCTGTTATTAATATCTTAGCAGCTCAGTAAGCTTTTTTTTTTTATCACATCACTAGGCCAACATACAAACACTAAGAATTCTGATTAATAAATAGTTAAGACAAAACAACTTAATAAGTATTTATGTCCTGACAACCTAAATTGAAACAAAAATAAAATTAATATTTTATTTTATTTTATCCTTAAGTTACTTACTAATTACTTGCTAATGGAGTATGTGTTCATGCTGGGCCCTGCACAGTTTCTCAAACTTTGGAATCAGAGCAAATGCTAAGAGCTTCATTACCTGGTACACATGAACTTTCAGGAGGTACTTGCTTTTTATCACATCACCAGCTGAGAATCCAACTTCACACAGCTATGACACCCTCGAAAGGAATGTACTACTCTCTAATGTCGAAACTGTGAAATACCTTGACTACTAGTTCATGCAGTTTGTGACAGATGTTGAGTGTTATTGAGTTTACCTTGAAATTTTAAAATATCCCACATCACCCCCAGTGAGTTCACTGTATTACTCCAAATGTCCTTGGCACACAGTTTTGGAATTATGAATTCAGACTATTAGATGCTAACGTGAATCATAGCCCCTGAATCTTAAAATTGAGAAGTCCAGAAGCCTCTGCCACAGTGAAAGTGAATGGTAGCACCATAAAGCAACTATAAAAGCTCAATATCTTATTCTTTAATCTCAGCATTTTCTAGATTTTCTCCATCCTGTTAGTGCAAATATTTCCCAGGATTCACAGTATCACAGACTCTGTGACTTTGGAAATGTGGTGTTAGCATTCAGAGTGATGGTGCTTGGGATTATCACCAATGCTTGAGGCAAATGTTACTTGTGTGTTTTTAAGAAAATATTATTATCAGTATTTATTAGGACATTTTTAATTTTGACACAGCATTTTAAGATTTGGACTAAATTTTTTCTAAGTTTCTAACTACATTCAGAGGAACCGCTTGTTTTAATAGTCTATGTGAGATATATTGTACCGAGAGGAGGGTTATATCTTCTTATATGTCTATCCCAACTGCAGATAGACCCTGGGGTGCTCCAAGGAAGGGGATTTGAACAAATTTCCCATTTTATCTCCTTTTTGTGTTTCAGTAACCCAGTTAACAATATAAACATTATTTCCTTTTAAAAACAAGTGTCTTATAGAAATGTATATTTACTCCCAGCTAAGGACCTTAGAGGAAATCTTATCTGGATTATTAGAGAGATTCAAATATGAGAGTCTTTAAACTAGATGATGTTAACCATTTCCTGCTCAAAAACCTGTAAGCGCTGTTAGTGTCTCCACTGTAAGCTCAGAACAGAAAACTAAAGCAAGTTATATTAAGATGAATAGTCAAGAATACGAATCATTTTTTAAGTGAAAAGAAAAACAAAAGAGAGAGCTCTTCTTATATATCTCAGGCAGGGTTAATCAATGCTGATCGTTAATGGTGATACTCAGTAGCTGTTGTTGAGAATCACATGATTTTAAATTCAAATTTTCACTTATTCATTTTTTTCCACCTTTCACTTTTAATATTAATTTCCTATGACCTATGTTGTTGATCAAGTTTCCATACCTTTCAATAGATTAAGCCATCATAATCTCTGGCAGTAGTAACAAATTAGCTGGCTTCAATAACAGGGGTAATGTCTTTAATTTTTATTGACGAGTTGAAATAATTTATCACCTACTAAGTAGTAGGTGTTTGAAGGAAAGAAACCCAAAACTAGTGGTGGGTGGGCTGGTATATTAAGGAAATGGTGCACTCTCCCAGCTGAAAGACTCTGGGAAATTGATGGGGAGATGAAGCAGGCAGTCAATCAAATAATTGAAGGCTGTTTGGAGGTAAGGGCACTTCACCTATGTTATATGTCCAGTACTGACTCTGGTTATTTAATATACAACTACAAGAGTAGAAAACAATAAATTAACAGATATCTAGGTAAGTAAAACAATATCTAGGAAATCAAAATTTTAAAAGAAATAAATAATATGTAAATAATAGGGTATTGGAAGAATAAAAATTTGACTTTTATTTTCATAAAATCCCATTACCTAAATGTGAGAAAAAATACATATACACATCTGTGTTGTGTGTATGTGTTTCCAGATTTTGCTTATAAATTGATTGAGGTATTGTATTTTTTGTTATTGGTATTATATTAATTTCTAACTAGATAGCTAGTAGCAGGTCTATAGAGATATATTTGCAGATAGTTTGAAATATGGATGATTAGAAAGACGGACAGAAAATCTACTTCTGTGACTGGAACTGTGACCATATAATGTTAACATTGTGGTGTACAACAAGATGAACCCATTCTCTTGAGTAATAAACTATGTTTCCCTGGTTAACTTACTTTATTCTAATTACTGTACCAACATTCTTTCTTTTAAACTTTCTATTCTTGATGCTATTCCTTTGAATCGTCCATGCAAAATGTGCTACTCCTCTGAGTATCTGCACGGATTTGCAACATCCGTTTGTAGGCTGCTTCTATTCACTGGAGTCTACTGGGTTGTCATACAAAAGTATTTGGAGATTTTACTGTATATATTTTTTTAGAAATATGTATTTATAAACATATAAGAAAACTTGCTCTTGTATCTTACTCTTCCATTTCTTTTATCTGTGATATCTGCTATTAGGCTAGTTTTTTTTCTTTCAAAAATATGATTCATTTGTTTTTATCACTACAATTGCATGATATCTTAAATGCAGAATTAAGTAAAGGATTTTAAAATAGTATAATATGTGAAATTTGGTTATATGTATGTGTACAAATACATATGCATATATATCTTGTTAGAAAATTGTACGGTACCATACAAATATAAGGTAGATTGAATAAAGTAGATTGAGTTATCCAATTATACCAATTGTTTTTTCTTTATATGTACAACCAGCCTTCCATATCCATGGGTACCATATCCATGGATTCAATCAACCACAGATTGAAATATTTGGAAAGAAATAATTCCACAAAGTTCCACAAAGCAGACCTTAAATTTGCTGCCTGCTGGGTACCATGTTGAATCATGGGAATGAAATGATGTGTAGGCATTGTGTCAGGTTTTATAAGTAATATAGAGATGATTTAAAGTATATGAGAGAAAAAAAAAGTACTGGGGAAGGTGTGAGTAGTTTATATGCAAATGCTACACCAATTTATATAAGGGACTTGAGCATCAATAGACTTTGGTATCCATGGGGTATCCTGGAATCAATTCCCCATGGATACCAAGGGATGACTGCATATGTTTTGAATCTCTCAAAGTTTTATATTTGAGTAATAAGAAATAACTTCTTTTTACAAATATCCTATAATTTTTCTCCACTATAGATCCTTCCCCCCACCAGATGCTTTTTGATTTTTTTATTATTAAACACATTTTGTCATCTTACTTAGTGAGAAGGTGTGATTCCTAATAATTTCCTGTTCCTTTTATGGTAGTTCTTCCTTATGAGGTCTATCTTTAGGATTCCAAGTTTTCAACAAGGTAGCTTTTAAAATAGCAAGTTTCTCAATTTATCATACAGCACTTAAATACCTTTAGAATTAAAAATAACCAACAGGGAAAGCATAAAAATATGCATTATCTTATTATTTGATTTAAAGAATGTACTTTTGTCTATAGCCTCCAAAAATAATAAAGCATTAATGGCAATTCTTTGATATGTTGTTCAGACCATCACATATGTGTCACTTTGCAATTTATATTTGGCTCCATTCTTTCATTCATTCGTTGTTCTTTGATACTATTTAATATACTGAACATGTCTTATGTACCAAATATTATGACAGACTGAGAATAAAATAAGGATAATAAAAAGGTTTCTGTCATTATAATTCCTATACTTGAATGAAATCATTCCAGGAAGAGTTTAAACATTTGGAAGATAGACTGTTGTGATGCTATCATTTATAGTCAAGAATTCAGAGCTCTTGAAACATTCCTAATGAGGTTTCAAGTATCATATTTTTCCTTCATGCTTTATAAACAAATAAAATTAAACCAAACTAACCACTAATAAAAGCCAAGCTAGAATTGTGTGTATTATCCAGCTGCTATAAGATTTCTCTCCAAAACTTATTTGTTCTCTTTAGTTAAATACAGTGGGTACCAAAGTCTGATTTGTAATGGCAGTTTCTCTCATCTTTGAAATGTTAATCAATGGATTGGTAATAAAGTAGGAATGCAGAGTAAATCCTAATAAAATTCTATAAAATATTAATATCTGCTTTATACTAATCAGATGTTTCAAACTAGGGGTAAGAGGTTAATTGCTTACTCAGAACAGATAAGAACAAATGCAGCTTTAATTTTGGATTCCAGGCTAAAAGTGTTGGCTATTACAGGCTAGTTTCTAAATTTAAAAAATGTGTGTATAAATGCTTAGAAACTTTGCTAAAAATCATCACAGAAATTCTGGTGGTTGTGTGAATTGTGTTCATTTTTCTATCACATGAAATATAAGGCAAAAAATATACATCTTTATGCTGGGAATCTCTTCCCCTGTACCTTGCAATAAAATATGTTTTCCGCCTCTAGGAAGGAGGATGAACAATATAGATACCCACATCTTTAATAAGTTTCAAAACTACATTTAAATTCACCTTTTATATTATTTAATTTTAATTAATTTAAATTTAATAAGTGATATTGGATTTAGTTGTTGGAAAACTTTTAAGTTTGCTTGAAGCAATTTTAATAAATCCAATCTTTTTTTTCCAATTGTAAATTTTATGAAATCAGAAAACAGACCAAGTATTGCTAATAAAAATTTAGCATCCAGGTAGAGAATTGCTGAAAGTGTAAAAAGACACACCTACACACCTGATTTTGAAGATTCAGCATGAAAATAGTAAAATATTTGGTTAGTAATTTTCTATTGACTATATGTAAAAATGATACATTGGATTAAATAAAATTGTTTTTTCTGCTACTTTTTACTTATCTGGCTGCAAAAAAATTTAAAATTAGATGTCTTGCCTTATATTTTTACTAAAGAGCACTGGGATATATGATACAACTGGATTATATTACATATATATTATAGTCATGTGCCACATAACTTTTTGATCAACAGATGGACCATGTATATGATGGTGTTCCCATAAGATTATAATACTATATTTTTGCTGAGCCTTTTCTATGTTTAGATATGTTTAGATATACAAATACTTTCCATTGTATTACAATCGCTTACAGTATTCACTACAGTAACATGCTATGCAGGTTTGTAGCCTAGGAGCAATAGGCTACACCATATAGTCTAGGTATATAGTAGGCTAGACCATGTAGGTTTATGTAAGCACATTCTATGATGTTTGCACAGTGATGAAATCATCTAGTGATGCAGTTCTCAGAATGTATCCTCATTGTTAAGCCAAGTGAGACTGTGTATATTTATGTTATTCTCATTTCTAACCACCTTGAAATCACTGTAATAGTAAGAAAATTATTAAAATTTACTTTAGAGCTACTGTGACAGGCATTCTGCTAATCACTTTACTCATATGATCTGATTTTATGTGAGTGCACTATGTCAATTCAATTTCATATGTAATTATGTGTAGCATCATGATAGATACGTAGTAGGTACTGATTATCATTATTGTGAATAATTCGTCTTTAAGATGATCTTATTGGAAATAATTTTTGCATTATAGGTAAAGGTATGAAAGGCAAGTGTATTGAAAAGGGGAGAAAAAGTTTAGCAAGTAGTCTGAGGTAAACTTGATTTTAATGTTACTTTTTCTAATTAAGGTGGCATTGTCTTAGCATTTGGCATTCCCAGAGAAGGTCTTTCAATTCATACATATGGCTCAAGAGAGAAATATTCAAGAAAATAATGCATAAGATGGGCTATATTTATCTTGAGAAACCATCAGCAGTCAAAAAGAGAAAAGATTATTCCATATTGCTTGTCTGGGAATCTTTCTGGTATAAAAGCAAAAGGAGCCATAAAATTTAAGAAAACATTGATGGGGTTTTTCAGACACTAAAAATATGAAGAATCTCGTTCTGGGATTTCTGAAATAAAACAAATATCAAAAACCTTTATTCTTCTTTCTAAAACTTGTCTACATTCTGCTCTTGAGATCCATGTCCAATGTGAATTGGAGAGAATGTCGTATTACCATGGAGAATGATTAAATAAAAACAGGACCACCATGAGCTAGATTCCTTATTTCCCTGATGTAATCTGTGTCTTTTATAAATAAATTATAACATCTTTAGAAAGTTTTTATTATTATGTTTTATTTAAGGTTGTAATTTCATGTCTAGAGAAATAAATTTTGACTTTAAAACAATGAAATTCATGTGGAATTAACTTTGGCTGATACTGAAATTATAGATAAAACTAAGCACTTTCTTGGTGTTTTACTAGATATTTTTGCTTCAAAATCTGTTGCATTGGTGAAATTAACAATTTAAAAATTAGGTGAGAGATACCCAGCAAATTGTCCTTTATCATGATGATGTTACATAATTGCTTAGAAATTCTAATACAGCAAAACCAAATAAAATGCATTGCTACCTTCCATATAGTTCACAGAAACACATTGTTTTTTTCTTTTTTTTCTTTTTTTTCTGGCTGTTAAATTTAAGTAGGACAATAATGTATTAAAGATTTATTTAAATGCATATTTTTTCCTATTCTCTTTCTTTGAGTGCAAAGTGCATTGCACACTTCATAAATTAATACTGAGAAATCTAAATTTACCCTAGTATGGTCTCTCAGTGACGGCTTTATAAACCGGGCCCTTGTTTATTCTGTGTGTGGCCACTTTGGTTATTAGCAGGGGTTACGCTGACCGCCTTTTCCCAGATTTATGAGACTTGGCAAAAACTTTGAGAAAACAGAGCCTAGCTTCTCTCAATAGAAAACATTATTAGATACTAAATAAACATTAATTTGGGTAAATTGGTACTGCTCAGCCCAAAAGGAACATGTTCTTATTTGGATTTGCTCTGATGGGTGAAAGAATACATGGGGGAATTGATTTATAGAGGCCACAAAGAAGGCAACCTAAATAATTTAAATGTAAGTAATAATTAAGATTTTGTCCTTAGAACACCATCATGCCCATTGATGAAGGGCAGTGATCCTCTGCCAGGAAGGATATGCGTCATGTCCGTTCTGAGTGGAGAAAGATCAAGAGAACACTCAATCTTTTTAAAATTAGCACAGAATCCCCAATAGTATAATGATTGATTTTCTCTGGATTCCGTAAAAACTTTGAGAAGTAGGGCATATTGTGCAGTTAGTTAACAACACGTGGTTTTGAAATAAATTATTAACTCTTTGATCATATTGAAATTCCTAAAGAGGCTAAAGCATTTTAAAAAGGGCAATTTGAACTTATCTCTTATCAACAAGTTAGTCATGAAAGAAAAGGGGCAGGGCTTAGTATGTGAACTAGATTAAAAATGACAGGGCTGCAGCTAGGTATAGTGTGCCATATTGAATTAGATCTTGAGTTGGACAGGATATAACTATTCCAGCTGTAAATAACAGTTGTAGAACATGCCTGAAAATTTTAATGTGGGCTGGATATTAAATAAAATGAAAATGTATTGATGAGTAAAATAGAGATAATTAACTCACAAATAGGTTACAAAAGAGATTATTTGATATTATCTCATTGCGGTAAAATATATATGCATAGAACAATACAGAAGGATAAAAAAGATTTTAATGGTGATAATCTTTATCTGGAGGGCAGATAGGAAGATGATGTTTTTATTTTCTTCTTTTAGCTTATCTTTTTTTAAATTGTAAAATGGAAACATACTGCTTTTGTAATAATCACAATGTATTATTAATAAAATGACTAACCGGTGGTAAAGTTGACTTGATGTTTACAGTAAGATATTGTGTACTTTGAGAGACTATGAAGAACCGCAAATTTTAGTCAGTGTGGTGGACAATGTCTTTGAATTTTGGTATAGAATTCCGTAGGTGGTTATAATGATATGCAGTGTGTTTTTCTTAATATCAAACTAGTTAATATTTTAAAAAAAAACAACACTCCAACTTTGCTAAGGCATATCAAGTCTCTTTCCTTATAATAAGAAATCAATTGAAGTAAGTTTTCTCTTTTTTTAAGGATCCTTAATGCATTTTGGATTGTGCCATTTGTAGGGTAACAAAAACAAAACCATTGCTCTGAATAAAACAGGGTTTTAAGTTCCTTTTCTTCCCATTCCTAGTCATGTTATCATTAATTCATTCAGTTAGGCCATTCCCCAAGGAAAACCAGAAGAAATTTGCATTAAACAGATTTGGCTCTTAATAATGACTCCTTAACAGAAGAAGTGAATAAAGTATTGTGTCTTACAAGTTGTAGACTATAGATTATGGGGAATAGATAATATATGATAAGAGTCAGGAAATAAATAAGAACTATGCTGTAATATGTGGGACAGAATTTCATACCGATGTTTGAAGCGACTATGACAAACAACATCTTAACTGCTTTTTTAAATGTAAGTAGTGCTGCACACGTTAGAACAGTAAGACGCCTTAAAGGTCACTTCACTAATCCCTTCATTTAAAGGTAAGGAAACTGCAATTCACAAAGGTAGAATAATTTGCCAACAGTGGCACAGATATTTATTGGCAGAGGTGATATGATTTCCAATACTGTGCATTTTTACTCTGCCACACTAAAAATTCTACATATTTGAAGAAGAGGAAAAGATTCAGAAGTCTTATTTAATAAATCAATGTGCATTTCAGAAAATCATATTAAGGTTACAAATGAAAACTTGATATTAAGCTTATTTCCCTGGGATGACCAAATCTTTCCCTTGAAAAATTCAGGAAGGGTAATCTTAAACACATTTGGCCATTTCCATTGATGCTACTAGTTTACCTTAGTCCATTATATAATATGTAGTATTATATAATACCATTAAATTTAATCAGTTACTGTGTTCAGGGAATGCTTATAAGAATTACAAGTCCAAGTATTCACGTATTATTTACTTCAAGATTGATTGACTATGAGTAAGTTGACTGTATTTTCACTCTAATTTGGATTTCAAAAAGAAAGAACTCTTTGCTCCATTATATAAAAACTTGCTTTATGTTGCTTTTTAAAATTTTCCCGTCAACTCAGATGTTATGCTTTATAACTATTTTATGAAAATCCATTTGGTCATCCTTAGGATTCCTCCCACTGTATCTGAAGAAGAGCAATGCCAGGTAAAAAAGAGAAGTCAGAGGCTTTTCCTTTCACTTTAAAAAGAAAATCAATCTCCTAGTAAAAGTGAAGAAAACAAGACTTTGTTCTCACACTGTACATACAACAAATACAAAATTCCCAATAAGAATTAAGTCATTGCTTCAAATGATGTTACTTTGCTTAGAAGAGTAGAAACCTTTTTTTCCATTTATTTATTTATCTATTTCAAAATATTAAGGGGGTACAAATGTTTTTGTTACATGGATACACTGTATAATGCTTAAGACAGGGCTTTTAGTGTGCCTGTTAACAGAATAGTGTTCATTGTACCCAACAGATAAGTTTTGTACCCCCATCCCACCCTCCCCCTTTCTTGGTTTCCAATGTCCTTTATATCTCTTTGTGCCCATGTGTACCCATTGTTTAGCTTTCACTTATTAGTGAGAACATATATGTTTGGTTTTCCATTCCTGAGATACTGCACTTAGGATAGTGGTCTCCAATTCTATCCAAGTTGCTGCAAAGACATTATTTCATTCCTTTTTATGGCTGAGTAGTACTCCATGGTACATATATACTGTGTTTCCTTTATATACTTGTGGATTGATGGGCACTTAGGTTGGTTCCACATCTTTGCAATTGTGAGTTGTACTCTAACGAACAATAGAGCACAGGTGTCTTTTTGATAAAATGACTTCTTTACCTTTGGGCAGATACCGTGCAGTGAAATGTTTTAAATGTTCACAATAGGCCTGCCTAATTAAATAAGGTGTCCAATTTAAATTGAAACTTCCCCATTCCACCCTTTTATACCTTCCATTTTTCTCAATAGCATTTACTGCATTCTTACACATTACATTTTTTCCTTTTTGTCTGCCTGCTTGTTTTCTGTCCCTTTTTCTAAAGTACAAGCTACTTAAATAGAGATTCCTTCTTCTATGTTCCCTGTGCTGTCTGTAGTGCCTAGTCAAGTACTGGATCCACAGAAAGTGTGAATAAATATTCTCTTGAATGAATAAATCAATTAATTGTCATCCACAGTAGTGGTTAAACTATTATTTTAAATTGGATAAAATAAAATATTTTCCTCTTTTTGTTAACAAGCACTAAAATGCTCTTATGAACTTAATTATACAAATATGTTAGCAAATATTTTCTTATATATACATATTTTAAGTTATAGGACACTAATTAATAGTAGCCTGTAGTATTATATGAATTGTTGAATAATGAATTACAACATGCTACACATTTATTTAATTTTACTTGTTTTGGTAATTCTTACTTCTTCTGCTATTCTGATAGTTTAACTCTACAATTTTGACCTCCACTCAGGGAGGAAAAGGGTATTCATTAAGTGTATTTGTTGTTTTTTTTGTGATAGTAATAGTTGTTTATTATACAAAATCATTGTAAATTACAGTATTTGTTATTTCTCTCATTTTTTGATAAAGATATAGGGTGAACATCTTAGTCTAGTCTCAAAAAAGATAGTACAATAGTATTTTATGAATTTTAATGGATTTTTTTTCTTATACTGATATTTCTGAAATCAGTGTGGCATCTTACAATCAATGCCATGTCATAGTTTGGCAACTGTTTTCTTAGACCTAAAATAATGTTGTATATTAAAATGGCATGTTAGGCTAGATTAAATAAGGTATAATGAATAATATTTATTGACTTTCTTAGAAATGTTTTCACAATAAGTTCAAAGGTATTATTCTTAAAAAATATCATTCATCTATAGTCCCTTTGTGATAAAGATAGAAAAATATTGTCTTTTTACATTGACTTCAGGATTCTATATGCCTTAACTTTAAAGCATTTGCTGACGTAAAATGATATCTTCATTGTTAAAATCATTTAAATTAGATATCTGTTTGAATAACAGTGGGTATTTTTTAAGTATTGCATAACACTTTAGTACTGGTTATATCCAATAGTCAATACTCAGATCTCATCTTATTGACATTTTAGTAACATTTCACATGGTGGCTCTGTGGATCGCTTCATCTTTCTCTGAATATCTCACATGAATCCAGAGCCCTATGTACTCATGGTTCTCCTCCTCCTTCACTAGCAGCTTTTTGCAGTCTCAGTCACTGGTTCTGCCTCATCCCCCTGACATTTGAGTAATGGAAGATGCCAGGGATAGCCTCATATCTATCCTTTCCTCTGCCTGAATTCCCTCCCTTGGCAATCTTACCTCTCATAAATGCCATGTATAGTCTAACGACTACAGAAGTTGTATGTCTGACTGCTACCCTGACTGCTACCCCCGTCTTGTAACTTTAACTCAGCTACTTTCTCAGTGTTCCCAGGTGGGTGTCCGGCAGACAGGTAGTACATATCCAAAAGCCAAATCCTGATCTTCCAGTGACCTCCTCTTGAGCACTGTCACTCATACCTCATGTTCAGTCTCTCAGTTAATGGCGTTAGCATTATATTCAGAACACAGGCAGACTCTGACCATCACTTTTTTTGCCACCTCCATAGCTAGAACTTCTGGGTGTTTCATCCACTGAATAATCCTTTTCCAGATCTTTGCTCCAACTTAACTTTTCATTGAAACCCTCTCTAAGCACCCTCTTTAAATGGAAGCCCAACCAGAAGCATTCTTTATCCTCCTTTTATTCATAACTTTTTTCCGTAGGACTTGTCACAATCTCTCTGATACGTGTTTTGACTAATATGTGCTCCCCTGCCCCTGCACCCGTATTTAATAGAAGGCAAGCTTCATTAGAGGCAGGAACTATTTGTTTCAGTGTTTTATCCTCAACATGAAGAAGAGTCTCTATCACGTTGTAAATGCTCTGTAAATAATAGGTGAATGAATTTAAAACTACCATCACTACTACCATAGAAAATATTTTTTGATTCTGTTTTTCCCATCCTCTATCTATACCTGCTTTTCTTCCTTCCTTCCAGTAAAATGTATTACTTGGCTTATGTTTCATACCTGTGGCATGTAGACTGCATACTTCAAGTTAGCTTGGCACTCAAAGCTTGTGACAACTCTTCATAAGAAACTACTTTTGGATTATCTCTGCTCATCTTATAGTCTAACAGACTTTCCAAAGTATGAATTATAATATAACAAATTTTCATATATTATGTTAAATACTTTATTGAGAAATTTAATATGTTGTTTACAAAAGTCAATTAAGTAACAGTGGCTTCAAAGTAATTCCATGATATACTTCTCTTTTCACTGAGTACAGTTAGGCTGTATTTATGAAACTCACAAGTAAAACATTTGTCCTCTATGAAATGAAGTTATGATTTGTATTTGCCCATTCTTCATTTTTTAACTTTTAATGAGTTCCAAGTTGATTATCATTATCAGACTTATGATCCACTTTTTTATCCACTCATTAACTAGAACCTCAGCAGTACTGTTATTTTTGAAGTTGCTGTTGAAGAACATGCCTGTTAAATTACATAGCAAAATTAATAATTGCATTTATAAGGAATAGCATTTTTAGGTCTAAAGTAAAACAAAAACATTGGAGGCTATTGATAAAGTAATGCTGAAAAAATATTTGAGATAACTGGAATTTTACAAAGATTAAAAAAATCTAATCTGCTAATTCTTATCCTCTGATCCCATGAAAGACATACTAAAACTCAATTTTCTAATAATTTAGAGGCACATATCATTCTACATTTGTATTTTAAGAATTTTTATAAAGTGTATCATGAGTAAAAGAGGTTATAAAACCTATGTACAGTTTAAAGACTATTAATAAAATGAACGTCCGTTATTTTCCTGTTAAGAATAAACCTCGGAATATAGTGCTCAAACAAGGTAGTATTAATAGTATGTTTCTCTGTTGTGCAAAAGGACTGATAGATTTGAGAGACCAGTATGGGTAAGTGGCTCTATTCTGCCCTCAGATTCTATCATGTTGCCCTGAGTTCCTCAGAGTATCGCCCTCAGCTGCAGAGCAGACACAGCTGGCTTGCAAGCACCTTGTCCTCGTATATTATAGCCGATTTGAATAGGGAACAAAAGGGAATGGAAGTAAGCAATTTATTTTAAAGAAGTCAAGTGCATTAGACACGTCACTTTGAATTATTGAGAATTTATTGAGCCTGTCTCACCGACTGGGAGAGAGGATGGGAAATGTAGCTTCTACCACGTGCCTCGCTCAATTTTGGGACTGGTGTGTTTCTATTCCTAACACAAAGTAGGAGTTTTGATTCTGGAGGACAGTTTGTAATCTCTGCCATACCCATATACCCATTCCCATCATTGTGCAGAAACTTTTTAAAGAATATGTTCCTTTCCAAGAAAGCCACCATTTGTAATGTTAAAAATGAACATTTACCTTTCATTATAGATTTTCGATCAATCCACACCTTACTAAAAACCACAGTAGTTGTTTGGTATATATACATGTTAATCATAACCATAACATCTTAAATGAAGTGTAATTTCTTAGGCTAACTATAAACCCATTGGAAGATTTATGGAAAATCAATTGACTTGAGAATTTTTTTTTATTTTTTTAACTTGTCACCAACTTGAGAGAGTTCGTTTTAAAATAAAATATTCTATTCATGATTAAACATTTTAAAAAGTGGATACTATCATAACTGAAGTAAAGACTGGTTTGACTAAACCCAGACATCTGAGAAATGGTTTCTTCATCTACATCTCAGTATTTTCTATTATTTGTAAAACACAATCTATCTCTGCACTTCCTTATAATAACTTATTTTCTAGGTCCTCTGTAAGAAATTTATATGTGCTTTCCAAGTTATTAAAGAATATCATTTATTTCTCATAGAAAATTTATAGAACCTGTATTCCCCAAATTAATTTAGTGTTTAATGAGTCAGAAGAGCAGATTTTGTATATGTTTCCCCTTTATAATAGGTTGATTTCTTGTCTGTCTACTAAAGATTTATTATGCTTTACTTTGAACCTATCCAGCTTCTATGGGCTGTTCGAAATAAGTTTAATAGAATATATGTTTTCTGTGTCTAAGCATCTTCCCCAAATTTTGGAGAGATAAGATGTACGTAAAATTCAGGCCATATACAAGGAAATTTGACTGTAAGTTAATGTAGTTCAGAAAAATCTATTGTAGTTAGCCTGATAGAGAGTGAATGAATGAGTTTGTTGACCTGGAACTTATCCAGAAATGCCTTTTGGATAAGGTTGGATCAGGAGGGCAGAACATCATGCACAGGAAGAAGGAAATGAATATAACTTGGATGGCATGTGTTCGTTGACCATTTTGACTAGAACAGGGAGTGCACATTGAGGAGCAGAGAGAGAAAGTAATTGTGTAGTTAAGGAAGGAATTTGGATACCAAGCTGGGCAGTTTACATTTCAAATTAGATATGGCATTATGAAAGCAAACATTTTAAGAAAACCAGTCTGGAAATGTTAGACACTCCTATGATTAGAGTCTACAGGCAGAGTCCAGAATACCAATTGTAGTAACCAGCATTCAGTCACAGCAACTTGGGACTGCATTAGTGGCCATGAAAATGGAGTAGAAAAAATTAATCTTAGAGATAAAATAACATGCACTTTATTAAAGGCGTCACTGATACTGATGACAACTTTGGTAATTAAAGAACAGATATTTTCTTGGCTTACCTTGTGGGGTGTGTGTGTGTGTGTGTGTATACACACAGACACACCTTACATATATACCTTATATTTATACCATGTACACACACACACATGTCATATATATAACATATGCTACTTATCTATCTATCAAAGATCTATTTATCTTTGATAAAGAGAAATTACAATAGATCTGAAAGCAGGGTTTCTGCTATCTGCCTCTGTACTAGATAAGATCTAATAACATTGATCCCTGAGAAAGTAAAATTGAATTAAGTTGGAAAAATTAATCTTTTTAAAGAAACAATAAGTCTAAGTATGTTGTTTGTTAATCATTTTAAAAATATTTATATGCACTTTACTTTGCTAAAACTATATGATATTTCTGTTAGGTTGATGATATATCTACATACAAAATTTACATAAAACAACCCTGACACTGAATGGCTAATTAAATTCCCAAAGACGTCCTGTATGAGGCAAAGCCAGGACTTAGGTCTTTAGGCTCTTAACTCAGTGCTCTTTCCACTACAGCATGATGCATCCCTGCTCATGTTCTCTTTGCATCCTTTATAAAAGAATAATTGGAGAATCTAATATATATTTAAAATGTCATATTTTAATAGTTCAATTATGTGATAATAAAATCTTGTAAATAGTAAAAAATGTAAATTTATTTTCTTAGTTGATTCAAATTTCATTTTTAGTAGCAATGAAACAAAATTTTTCTTCTAATGGTAATGAGTCTACTTTTTCTTTAGTATTTGAAGTAAAACCGTATTGCAGACAGTTGTATAATCTGATTTTTCTAAACTAAAATAATCCTGAAATATCATTTACAAATTATAAAGTTTTTTCTTAAAATATGTTACTTTACAAATTTGTGCTATATAGAATAATTGATCAATAGGTAGATAATATATGCTCATTTTAAATAAAACAAATGCAATATTTTAGAAATCAAAGTTGCATTACTACTTAATGCTGATGCTTATTATAGTCCCTGAAAGTTGGCGGCCCTTTTTGAGCAAGTAAAATAGTACACAACTTTTAAAAGGAGAACTCTTAGTTTTATAAGGGTAACACAGTACAAGAGTTTTACTGGAGAAATGCCCGAAAAACTGATTTATTGAAGTGTCAAGGGTAGGAAGATATCTTTTTCTCATTGTTTTATAATCAAGAATTCATTGCTCTTCTTTGACATTCCAAAAGACACATGCATGCACTATTACAATTGAACTTCACATTCTTTCTTGCCCAAGACAGCAATAATCTCTACATCTCTATATTTTTCCTTTAAGTAGCTTGCATATTTTGCCACTTAGACACTGCTCTCCCATTCCCTTTTTAATCTGGATATGCATTTATTTATTAAAAGGTCCGTGAGGTGAATTTTGTAGGAATGTGGGAATTGTATAGATAGGATAAGTGCTTACTGCGTAGTTCTTAAATATGTGCTTAATTTCTGCTTTGTTTAATTTTCAATATGTTTAATTTTATGCTTTGTCTTCAAGGTACAACTCAACAAT
The DNA here is from genome assembly GCA_004363605.1 of Indri indri. Lineage (NCBI taxonomy): Eukaryota > Metazoa > Chordata > Mammalia > Primates > Indriidae > Indri > Indri indri. The sequence goes on along the minus strand of RJWJ010007635.1, from coordinate 25,135 downwards.
TGACAAAAATAGAGAAAGAAGAAGTAGAAAGATGATAGTAAATAAAGAATCACATTAAAATATTTTTTATTATAAAAATTTCTCCACTGAGACCGTGGGGATAGGAGGAGGGAGAAACTTCACAAAATTTCCCAAATTATTAAATGAGCATTTCCTCACTTCCAAGTCATAAGTACCAACAGGAATTCATTGGCAGTTCATAACTAGTTGGGGAAGCGGGACTATCTTAATATATAATAAGGAATAATCACCATAATGGCTATTGTTTATTTTGTAAGTACTATGTGGACATAGACTTTAATGTATATTAATTGAAATTCAATAACATAGCAAAATTGTCATTACTTCCTAATTTTCAAAGAAAATCTTATCTAGGAAGTGCTAAAACTGGAATTCATAATCAAGCCCACCAGACTCCAATGTTCAAACTCTTTCCATTATTTCATGGTCCCTCTCTACACATGGGCTTTTCTGAGACATTCATGAGTGACGTTAGAAAAAAATGTGGTTCTGAAAAATCTTGAAAAAAGATACACAGATTACCAAGAATGTTCCTGAACCACTCAGTTATTCCTCTTATTTTTCTTTGGATATGAATCTTTAAGGTTTTTGAGTTTCCGTGATATCAGACATAAGGATGATGTAAAGATTTGAGCTGTTTCTCCACCATACATCTTGGAAGTGGGCTGGTGAAAGAAAGAGAAGATCGATTGCTTCTTTCACTTATTTCACAAATAAATGCTCATTTTCTACTCTGTGCTAGGCACTCTGCTAGACTTTGGGGATACAGTGATGAATGTGATAGACGTCCTGCATTCATGTGGTTTAAAAGAAGTACATGTGTCTGTAGATGGAGTTTATGCTTGTTCTGGAAAGCACAAATGCAGATCTTGCAATAGGTAGGGAATAAACTAAATATCATTTGGAAAGATTTTTTTAAACTGTGATTTTACTATGTTGTGACAACTCAGAGTTTTGAATACTCCAAAAAAGTACAGCAGTTATAATGAAAACTAAATTTCTCTATATGTATGCGCTCTTTTGGCTATTATAATATCAAAATAAGCCTCTAAAAGTAGCATTAGGTTGGCTTACTCTCAAAACCATTTCTGTGTATTTATATCAGTCCCAAGACTGACCTCATAGACTTTTTCTTCGAACATACCTAGTAATCCTAAATTGAATATTCTAAAAAAATTTCTTTTTCAATCTGCCTTTGACTTTTTATTATTTTAACAATTTCCACATCCAATAAAGCAATTAAGTGTGTTCTTTTTGTTAGGATTTCAGTTTGGCAGTGCATATGGGCTCAACAAATTAGAAGTTTTCAGAAAAATAATATATTACTGTTACTACAATAGGGATCTTATCTAATCGTGTGTTGAAAACATTTACATTGTGGAATGAGGGTTGGGAACTTTAATGCCAAATTATACAAATACATTTGCAAGCTTGATAGGAGAACATAGGAGTTTCCAGGCTCCCTTTTAAGTTTCATATTCACTTAACATCTTTAGAAAAGTGTTGCCATTATAGTTCATGTAAAAAATGTGAGAGTGTTAAGTTAACGTTTGTTGAGAGCTAGCCATGTGCCAGACAAGTTACTAAGTCCTTCCCATGAGATGTTTCATTTTATTCTTGCCACAATCATGTTTGATAAGAACTGATCATCTTTTTTTGTAAATGAGGAGACCGGATTTAGAGAAATAGAGCGAATTCTCTCAGGGGATAAAGTTCATATGTAGCAAAACAGAAATTGTGACCCAGATGATCATATGGCGAGAGCCTGAACTCAATCAGTAGGCCGAGCTGTCCCTGGAAGATTCGAAGACTTTATCTCAGTTGCTATAACTCAAGGTAAAAATAAATTAGTTTAATTATTGAGGATTTTGAGAGATTATTGGAGTTGAATTCTGTATTTTAAAATCCAGACTATAGTTCTGTTTCCACTTTTGAGTCAACTTCAGAGGTCATGTTATAAAAGGTAATATGAAATTTCTCTAAGAGTGAAAGATGTGAAAAAATAAAAATGGAGAAATGTCCATCAGTAGCTGTGTGCTCAACCCAGGAATCCCCTGCTTATCCTAACTGAGGCATTTTAAAGTTCAGTTGTTATGATGTATTAATAGTTTAGGATGTAAAGATGAGATTAAACACTGGTCAGAAACTGAAACTAGTACATAGATAGGGAACTAGATAAGGAGGGCAATGAGGGTGGAGGGGGAAGTAGATACTCAACACAGATATTCAACACGGAACTTCAATAGACCAGACACGCAAAAAAAGGAAGGAAGGAAGGAAGGAACGAACGAACGAAGGAGGGAGGGAAGAGGGAGGAAGGGAGGGAAGAAAGAAAAGAAAATCATGTTTACGTAGGCAGAAGGATTTTTAGATATATGAGGCCGCCTGATAAAGAAGTTGAAATTTCTGGCACTTTCTTAGCCTCACTGTCATAAGACAGCACCCCAACCCATTCTATACATATGGCTTATGCACAGGGCAATTGCAAGTTATTTTTAAAATACAAATGTGTTCGTCTAAGAATTACTCCCTTACACATGTGAAGAGAATGTAGGCAAAAGGAATTAGTTTAATTTTACCCGTGAGCTCTTTAATAAGGCCCACACTGTGCTTCTACATTGCTTGTCCAGTACATTGAATAATGTTTCTTAGTGTTATAGAGTCATACTTTAAAATATAATATCTTCCTATGAAGGTATATATAGATAGTTTAAGATGTGTATTAATTATAAGATGATAATTAGTCATTTTATAATAATGTTATTTGGAATTATCTAATACATAGACATTTATTTTTAGTTTTATTAGTTTATAATGAACATTAATTGAAATATGCATTTTGAGGACAGTAAACCTCATGCTATAGAAACATTTAATATTTAATAAATATGTATTTGAATAATTATTGAATATGGAAGGATTTTTTTCAACATGTATTTTTAATATTTCATCTTAGGACTAGCAGATGTATTAAGATGTTCTAAGAGGCACAATAGCTCTTTGAATCTGTTGGAGAGACAAGCTCAAATCTTCGGTATGCTATAAATATAGTTATTTTGAAGACTGTTACTAATAATACTGGAAGGTTTACAGGTCTGAAATGGTTTCAAATGTGATTAAAAGCATTTTTTCTTTTTATCTTCCCACAAACTAATTAAATATTAATATAATATATAATTTTGCTATGTTTCCAGTTAGGAGATATTGTTTCCTCACTTTCTGGGTTATTTTAGTCAATAAATTAAAAATTATTTTTGAGCTCCTGCTACAACTTATAAATTTTACTATGTTTGATATATAATCATAAAATGTTAATAATGAAGTTAGATCAACTATTGTTTGTAAGCTGGTATGAATTTCAAAATATATTTGGTAATAAAATAACAATTTTAATGTAAGTCAAAATGCTTTTTCAAAATTAAACTTGGATAAAATATAGCTGTTTTTCAACGTGACATTTTATGTAGGAAAATTATTTTAACTATTTAAAATAATCCTATACATATGTTCAAAGAGAGTAAGCAACTAATAAAATATAAATTATGTAAAGGCCTTAAGTAACATCATAATTAGGCCGAATAATTTATTTAAAGAAAGCTGAAAACAAAAAATTGCTTAAGAGTTCATGAAAGACCTTTATACCAATTCTAAAGGTAAAGGCTAGGGTTGGGAATAGAAAATAGAACACTGAATGAAGTCAGATAGAAGTATAAAGATTTTTAAAATTATAATCTGTTAAGATTCAAAGAAAACATCAATTGTAGACATATGTTATTGCTATATTTGCATATACCACTGAATATACTATTTTCTTGAATTTCAATATTATGGAAGTCCACAAGATTATTTCAATTTTCTGTTTTTCCATTTCAAGCTATTATTCTTTCTGGAAAAGATGCCAAGAGAAGCCTAAATCTTTTAATCTTTTTAAAACAAGTAAAAATCTTAATGTCAAGTTTTTATACATGTTCACCACTGTTTATTATACTTTGATATTAAAGCTTTATAAGAAGTTGTTTTTTATTGGGTATTTAGTTATTTTCCTTATCTTGGTAAATTACGTGATTTGATTTAAATGAGTAGCATTAGAGGCACTTCAGATACAATTATGTCTTATCTCATAATCAAATTCAAACCATCACTTTTATTTTCCCCTCTTAAACTATAAAAATGGAATTTGTTTATTTGCTTGCTCGTTCATTTGTTTGTTTTGATAATTTTCAAAAAAGAAAATTATTTTCTTCATTTGTCTTCATAATCTTGGATATTATATAGTATTTTCCTAAGAACTGCATTTTCGGCCGGGCGCGGTGGCTCACACCTGTAATCCTAGCACTCTGGGAGGCCGAGGCGGGCGGATCGTCCTGAGCTCAGGAGTTCGAGACCAGCCTGAGCAAGAGCGAGACCCCGTCTCTACCAAAAATAGAAAGAAATGAATTGGACAGCTAAAAATATATATAGAAAAAATTAGCCGGGCATGGTGGCACATGCCTGTAGTCCCAGCTTCTCGGGAGGCTGAGACAGTAGGATTGCTCGAGCCCAGGAGTTTGAGGTTGCTGTGAGCTAGGCTGACGCCACGGCACTCGCCCCAGGCAAGAGAGTGAGACTCTTGTCTCAAAAAAAAAAAAAAAAAAAAAAAAAAAAAAAAAAAAAAAAAAAAAAAAAAAAAAAAAAAGAACTGCATTTTCTAGGCATTATAAACTATAAGCGTACTTTCAGGTTGATTATGAGTTTTCTTTAAAACCATAATTTGCTCTTGTACTTAAATAGAGTTGTAACAGAAAATTAAGACAAATTGAATGTTATAATTTAAAAATGGCTAATATTCATTTGATCACTTACTATGTACTGAGCATGGTGTAGTGCTTTACATCATGGTTTCTTAGTCCTTACAACAAATGAGTTAAATACTTTTATTATCCACAATTTCAGATGTTATAAATGAGATACAGTGAGGTTAAGTAACTGGCCCGTGGATAAACAGGAAGCAAGTGGCAGACTTGGGCTTTGCACCTGAGCTCTTAACTACCATGCTACTCTGTTTCTGACATGCCCCAGAAGCATTAAGAAGATATGACTGGGGGTATTTAGAAATGCAGGTTAAAAGAAATTTAGCAATACAGTCATATAAGGTATAAAAATGAAAATTATAAGTTTATTTGTAAAACTCATAGTTTTGTTTTTAAAATTATTTTTAGATTTTTTTTCAATAGCAGAGCCAAACCAAATGCAGGAATATTTACTGGGTCAGGGTCTTGGGAACTTCTGAGTTTCTGGTAATAGCTAGTAGATCATTTGTAGCAAAGTTCATATCGTAAGTGTCTTCCAGAAATCTACCCGGCATCCCCAACAATGAGCATGTGCAAACTTACTCTATAATATTCACCTAAGAAATAGGCGAATTAGAAATACAAATGGATTGGAACAATTGCATTTGAAGCATTTTAAACCAAGATGAAATCCATGAACATATGTCATCATCACTAGAAATAGAAACAATGATCATTAAAGAACCATTACTGCTAAGAGTGCTGGACAATTCTTTTATTTGTTGAAAAAAGCTGCTTTTTTGTTTGCATAGTCATGAGTTGTTGAATTCAAAATGTTAATTAGCAGCTGAATTGGGTCAAACATCATGACATTCAAATATAATACGAAGACTCGGTTCCTAAAGTCCACATGTGATGCTAAGTTCCTTTCACACACTGCCTATTTTTATTCTCAGATAGTGTTATGTTTATGAAGTGAATTATCTAAATTTTTTCTCCTATGCTGATGTAATACTTCAGTTGGTAGAACTGTTTATTTCCCTGAGGTGTTTCATTAAGTAGTGAAGAAAGCAACACATAGTGTTAATGTGTTTATTAGCACATCTTTTTTTTTTTCTTTTAAAAGAAGGCTATATAGGATTCATTTAAATTATCAGAAGTATTTTGATCTCAAAAGCACATGCATTTCTGGAGAATTTATATGAATACGAAATTCAAGGTCACATTTTTCCTGCTGCATGCTGTTTTTTAGATTAAAAAATTTGCTGTTCAATATGGGAGTTGCTGATAAATTTGATGGCATTTCTTGATCCATTCACTTAAAAGTGTTAGGATTTTTATGGAAAATCCTTATAATTCTACATCATTTGCATTAAAAACATGATTAATTCATCATTATTTACTAGTTTCTAATAGTTACAACCTTAAGATTCTAAATTAAGTGTCGTGTAAACCCGTGTTATAATTTAGATTTAGTGTAGGAATTTATTTGAATACTATTTCCTATACATACGTGGTTTCGTATAAGGTTGAAAAATTGGCAACTAATAACCTCTGTATACTGTTTTTGAGGATATGATGAAATCCTTGTCTCATAGTTTGATAGGGTATGCATTATGTAATTTAAAAAATCTTTTCAATTGTCCCTCCTTTAACATAATTAATTTTTTCAGTAAGTATTTTAATGGAAAATGTAATATACATGTGAAGATTATGAAAAACAGCATTACCACACATGTCAAGAAATAAAAATAAATTCTCAGTTTTATACATTTGTCTGTCATTCTAATGTAAGCGTTTTGTTCTTCTCTTTGTGCCTTTCTGCATTGTTTTGACCTTAGAATAAGTGCTGCTGGAGCAGCACCATGATAATGTTATTAAATATAATAAAACACAAAAACAAGTTCAAAGTGCACAGTATTTCTGCTGATACAGAGACCATGGAGCCACTAAATTATTTTTAAATAGAATATTCTGTACATTTTTTATGAAGAATCAAATTTTTTTAAGATTCAAATCCATTTGTTGCCCACATTTGTTGCCATTTGTTCTATTAGCAAAAATATTAGATAAATTTATAAAATCTGGGAGAATCTTTACTGGACATATAACTCAACATCTAAATTAATAGCTAAATGTGTATTTCAGGAAAGAAATAAATTAAAATTTTTGGATATTTGCTAAAATATCACTTAGTTTTGATAATAATGACATCCCTAAAAGATAAAAGGACTCAAATAAATTAGCATTAAGAACCTTTCAATAATAAACGCATGGTTAATTCCTGTATTATTATTTCAAGAAAATATAATTGTTTTGCCTTCTTAATTGCAGTAATTTCTATTCTCTTTTATTCAATAGTCTTTTATTTGAAAAAATAAACCTAGGGGGCACATATCAAAATATTTGAGGTGCATACTATTAAATTATATAAAAGAGCCAGTTTATGTTTTGAATACAGAAGGCAGACATTAAAGATTTGACAAAATATTCTATCATTATCAAAAAGCATATATCAGAATTCCAAAGGGTAAGGAATAAGATTATCTTGGTCATGAAAAAGTGTAGGTGTTAAAATGCTCCCCAGAACATAAGAATTTGAATGGAAAAATCTTGAAATTTTGGACTGCAGATTGATTTAATTTGAAGAGAAACCAACTCTGATTATGCTGTTAGTACTTTCTCTGACCCTGCAAATTGGTAACTCTCAGTTGCTGCTTTGAATTGCAAATTGATCTGAGATTTAGGATATGGAAATTGATTATCAATAAAACTATTCACAATAGAGTTGTATTAATATTTGTGTAGATGCGTTAATTATTTGAACAGTTTGGACCTTGGAGGCACTTGATTTCTTTGGGACCTCTTTACAACTTAAAACTTGTTTTGTTGTTACTGTTATGTTCAGTAAAAAAAGGTGACCCACAATATTAATTCTAAGAGGTTAACACATACATATTCTGAAATCTATTATATTATTTTCTATTGAATTTATTAGGGACAAGAGCCTAAAGAATTTGACCTGGCTGTAAGTATACAGCAATAACTTAAGCCAACCCAAGTAAATGTTAACAGTGGTTCTTTGTTGAGCAATTATTTATATAACAATATACTTTCAATGTATTTTAGAAGTGTAAACATTGTTTTTAAAGTACTATAAAATAAAAAGTGTAACTACTGTAAGTTATCTTTACTGATAAATGGTTTAGCACAGCTCTACAACTAATTATTGATGATATTTATACTTAGTTTATTGTGTGGGGAAATATTGCTGGACATGATCATAAAGATGTTAGGAAGTAGATTAACATTTAGTCAAATATAAGACTCTTCTTCATGATCTCTGAAAAGTCAGATGGTCTTCTGGAATCCATTGTAATATATCAATTGATGGGGGATTTATGATATTTGAAGACAGTGAATTCCTTTAATGGTTAATTAAAGTCTTTCAACAAAAAGTTGCTGCCCTATAAATTCAACTGATTACTAATAGTACCGTACACTTAAGCAGTGATTGCGTACTCCTGTTTGTTACTAAAGTTGTAGAATATTATGTATGTGTATTAGAAAATACACAAAAGAGGAATTTACAAAGTGTGAAATAAAATACATTTAAGTGAAAGTTCTAAGATTCTAAGTTCTATCCCAATGGACCTTCTTATGTATCACTTGCATCCTGCTATGATATTACTGCACTTGATCAATGGCATATACAATAGCCCTCTATAACCAGAACGCTTCATTTATTTATCGATATTGCCTCTTTGGCTTTCAGGTTTTTTCTGCAATTACTATTTTGTTTGCTATTCCACAGCCATGCCATGAAGTGGTGTTATCAATAATTATTTGGTCTTGTGTATCCTACAGGAAAATCGTCTAATCAAACAATAGCCGAAGTGAGTTGAGTTTATACTACATATGTTGGTTTTTATCTGGGGGTAGTCATAGCTCCTTGTGTCTCTTGAGTGGGTAAAAAAAAAATAAAATGATTTTATATGCACCACTAAAATGTGAAGAACAAATAGTTCCTTATGAAATTAAAACATCTAGGATTCTTTTTCTCCCTTCCCCAGTTTACACACACACACACACACACACACACACACACACACACACACACACACACACACAAATTCTAAATCTAAGAGTTCTAGGTTTTAAAGTGTGAAGCCTTATGTAGTATTCTGATTATTGTCCCATGCACAGAAGCTATTTTTCCACACTAATGGCTTTTGGAACAAATGGATATAAATACATAAAGCATATAAATGAAGTTCACATATAAAATTTTATGTCTCTTGCTCTTCAAATAAATTTTTTGATGAGTTACCATCTATCTACTAAGTTCTGGACTCTTTGTGCTCTTTAGGGAAATGGCGCAAGGCCTTCTTGAGTGTTAGATTATGCATTGGGATCTCTGATTTAGTAGAACAGTGTGTAAAAATCTCTCATAATCGGAACACTCCCTATTGGCTCCACATCTGAAGATCCCCAAGAGTGCCGTTTGTCCCAGAGAACATCTGGAGTAGATTATATGCAGTTAATTGGCTCCAGGTCGAGCTTGTTACAGACAGTAGCAATGCGGTACAACCTATGCAATCCACTAAATCCACCCACTTTGGGTTAAATCACACCTACTTCTCTCCATAATTCCTCCCAGATGTAGGACACACACACTTGTATGTGCACACAAAACACACACACAAACACACACTGGAAGATAGCAAAATATCAATAGTTTAGTGCAGAGGTTGTTGGCAAGACATTTAACCCATAAATTATCTCAATTAAAAGATTAACTATTGAATTCAAAGGATAGTTGGGAAGAAAAACAAAGAATCAAGAGAAGCAGATTGTAGGGAGTGACTGTTTTATAGTAGAAAAATATTTAAGGTTTTAAAAAGACGTCATAGCAGTTTTAGGATTTTTGCTTTGTTTTATTCCTCCCACTTAGTATATGTTGCAGCACGTGTAGGCACTTACCAGAATGTTGTACTAGTAAAGAAAGCAGTGCTTTGATTTTTAACTTATTTAACAATATTAATGAGTTGGGTTACAAAGAACAGTATGACTACTGTTCATTGAAAACCAAAACATCAATCTTCTTAACTTACGATGTTGGAGGCACAGGGCATGTCTTAGCGATTAATGACCAGTTGGAGGAGTAGATATCTCAATACATAGCCAAGGGCCATTAACCCCAACTAGTCATTAATTCCCAGGAAATGTCCTGTACCGAGGTCATTATTGCTAATAAAATGCACAGATGGAAAGTTCCCTCTCTTTTGTTTATGTACATAAACATGCATTCCATTGTATGCATTGTTATATGTCATTCTTAAAAAAAGTAGTATTTCACATGTCCGGAAGCTCAGAAAAACTAAGCCTAGTGAGAAATTTAATATACTCAGTGTTTACATTCATTTTACCTTTCACTTTTTTCAGAGGGCATGGGTAGGAGGAAGAATACGTGTTTGTATGTTGAGGCTCTGGGACCGCTGCAATCAGATACCAGCGTTTTGCTAACATGTGGATATAGAGGAAAGTGAAAGGAACAGGGAAATGGATTAGAGAAGCACTGATGAATGTGGGTGGAACCAGTACAATGATCAAATATCAAAGACAGTATGGAGTGATGCATTGTTTTGAGTCATAATATATTAGATACCAGAACAGGTAGGAAGCAAATTTAAGATTTAGCTCGTCTTTAGTGTCTTCTCTCTTCCACCTTAATGGATTATGCTACATTATTTCTTCCTTTTTATAGCCATCTAACCAAGTCTATCATGCTGCCAGCCTTGCTTTAACCAGGTTTCACTGTTTTCTGGAACTTTTTCTGTTTGTTTTTCGTTCTCCTTTCTCTGTACTCCGTGAAACTATGATTGTTTTACTTAAAATTATATTACACTTTGAACTGTCTTCCTATTACACTTTGAGCTGTCTTCCATAGTATCTCATAAATAACTCAATTTTAGAATTATTTTATGGTACTTTATTTTGTTTATAATCAGCCACTTCTTTCAGAAAAGAATCTTATCTATCCTTAATAAATGATTGGGAATTAGATATGGTGCTAATGACTGATCAAAGTATATTACTTATATTCAAATATTGCAAGTTATATATACATATATAGAAATGTAAATATATAAAACTTGTGATGGTATTTACATAAAAGCAGCACGTTTTTGAGGAGAATCTATAAGTCAAAGAATACTATTTTTTCTAGTGTAAATGACAAACTAAAAAGTTACAAGAATGCATTTCTTGAGAGATTGAGTAATTTAACACGCAATTCAAATCTAATTTGATAAATATTTTTCTGTAGATCAGCTAAAGTGATTGGTTTGCAGCAATAGTATAAATGTGTCTTACTACTAGTTTTGAAATAATATAATTTTTAGACTTTATTTCATATATGTTATGTAAAGAACTTTATCGATATTTTCTATTAAAACATGAATAATTGAAATTTGAAAAACTAAAATTTTTATAAGGAACTTCTGATGGTATTAGATCTTTTTGGTCAGAAGGATCGTCCTGTTGTCTCTCAAATTATTTCTAATTAGGTAAAACAGTCAAGAAATGTCAAGTAAATGTGAATAAAATATGTGATATGTGCCATTAATAATACAATATTTTTTAATCAACTTGATTATTTGCATATGTAGTGATCTTCTACAAGAAGAATTAAATATTCACTGATTATACACAAAGAATAATTTGGTAATCTCTATAGGTATCTTTGAAGGTAACGAAAGTAATTGTGAAAATATAATTTATTAAGCATTCATGTTCAACATTTCATGAAGAAAATTAACAAAATTTGAAGTCTATTCTTAAATGCTTATCATGCATAAACATAAATTTATATCAAATTTGATCTTATTTCACTTTCACAGATTGATCTTAACTTCTGAGATTTGAGGTAATTTGTACCTTGATATGCAAAGTCTGTGAGGCATTTTAGTACAGTGAAGAGTTGAACTTGCTTAAGAAAAATGCACCTTTTATTAGATCTTTTCTTAAAATTACACTGTATCAGCATAAAATGTTTATTTTGAATATTAAATAATTAGAAAATTCCTTCAAGTCTAATACTTTTTTTATTATGGCTAAAGCTATCACCAAGAAAGTATTGAAATTATTCGAATGACAGTTAAAACAGGTACCACATCCAGAATCCTCCCTGAAGGCCAACATATCTAGTGCTGTGGGCTATTTCCTAGAAAGACAGCACAAAGTCAATGGAGAAGGAAGAGAAGTTGAAGACTCCATCAGGAGTTGAAGGTCACTTGATTATACCATAATGAAAAGCCCCCAAAGACTTGGGTATGAAGAAGCAGACAACTCTAGCTAAAGTCCTGATTATATGTTATTTTGATCCATCTCCTCCTTGCCATGTGACCTTAGAAGAACTATTTAATTCTGTACCTCCATGTCCTCATCTTTGAAATGAGGTAAATAATTACCTACCCTTCAGTTGTCATTAGAATTAAATCATTTGATCTATGTAAAGCATTTTTTAAAAAGTATCTGGCACATATAAATACTCAATAAGTATTATTTGTAATTTTTATTACTAGTATTAGTTTGAATTATGTGTTTTGATTTACTCCATACCTTAAGGAAAACAAACAAGTCAGCTTATTTATGGCAGCCTAGTTAATAACCAATTCCTCCCCCTTACAGACTCTATTTTACAATTTGTTTTTCTATCAGCGCTGCCTAGTGTGGAATAGTATAAGGTGCAAGTAGGATTGTATTGTTCCAGTCCTAACATACTGGTGACCCTGACCTGTTCTTATCCAATTTCCCCAATTTAAGTGGACTTTTAAAATGTCTTTAAAGTCAAAAACAAGAGAACTTCCTCAAAATGACAGCTTTTGTCTGTTTCTGTTGGGGGATCTTTCTCTTTGGGGATGATGTGGGGCGAGAGTAGGCTTTTACCAGTGCTCTTATCTGATTAAGAAATTCATCAAAGTATGTAAAAGTTGGTTCTTCAGACATTTACATTAGAAACAAAAAACAAAAACAACTTTAGTAGAGGAAGAGATGTTAATTAACAAAATAGTTGAATTTCTAGTGGTGTATTCATTTCTACATCTGAGTAATGCCAGGCCTGAATTTATTACTCAGTTCTGATTCATTTCCTCTGCAATAATTTTGAAGAGCAAAACAAGAGAGAAGGAAAAATTGTTTTTAAAAATCTATATACTTTCAGAAAATTATAATTTAGTAAGTCTAGGAAAATCTGCCAACTGCTATTTTAATAATCTTATTTTTCTTATTTTTAGATTAAATTAATACTGTTTGAAAGAGAACATTGTTTTCATCATGAATTCTAATAAAGATCAGAGACCAAAGTCCAGAAGCCAAGATTTTCACCTTTTTCATGCTTTGATGATGCTAAGCATGACCACACTGTTCCTTCCAGTTATTGGAACTTCTAAGCAAAATATTCCGCGACTCAAGCTAACCTACAAAGGTAAATATGTAAATATTTTTTATATTGTTTATTAAGATTTTTTAATGTCTTTTCCATTGCTATCTTTTTTATTTAGAAATGAATATTGCCTTCTGTGAAATGTTTATAGTGTAGACGTAAATTAATAAAAATATTATAGAATATAAAGCCCGATTATTTTTGTGATGAAAAAGGATGCTAAAACTAGTCAAGTACACTTTTCAGTCCAGTATTTATAAATAATAAATTTGGTCTCAAAGTTGTAATCAGTTTTACATTAAAACAAATAAATCCCTAAAAATAGAAAACTGTTAATTAATTTGACATAACTGCTACTAATTAGTTTATTCCTACTTAGAGGAGACTTTTTAAAACACAGTAAGATATCTTCAAAAAAATTTTAACACAGTAGGATATCTTTAAGGTCTCAAGTATATGAATGTTTTATAATAGCAAATAGATGATGTGAAAGGTTTAAAATAAAAAGGCATGAAAAAACTATTTAAGGAATAAAATTTGCTAAGGTAATTATTTTTATGTGTTTAAATTAAGATAAAAGCAAAGTTTATAAGCATTATAGTTAGTCATTTTTTTGTGTGTAGGTCCAGGTTTCATGCCCAGAGATTTTTTAAAATTTTGTTTTCTTTTTTATGATGTACTCTGAGCTTCATTAATACCTCAAGTAATGGTGTATACCATTGACAAATGGGATATAGGGAGAATCAAACTACTTTATTCTGAACTTAGCAAGTAAAAATTATGCTGGCAATTTTGCTATCCTCTCACCTTTAAGATGACATTTTGTAGCCTAATTAATATTAATAATAAAAGCTAATTGGATGTCAAAAATAAAAATGGAATTAGCACATTATACCCATTATGTATTCTATATCTTGGTATTTGTTTGGAATTTATACCTCATGCATGAAAGAGTTGGATAATTTATATTATTTTTTGAATTTTATATACTTATATGTATAAAAGTCATTAAAATTTGAAGTGTATTTATTGGTAAACTAGGATGAGATTTTTATCCAAGGACATTGATCTTATTATGATATAGTTTATTAATATTTTATTTAATCAATAATTTAAAGCTATATTTGGGTATTGTTTATCTTTTAATTATGGATATATTCAATTTTATATCATTCCCCTAAAATTTTCTTGGCTTCAAGTGAACATTAACAGTTATGGTAAGGTATTGGGTATAAATAAAAAACAAAGTCAAGGCTTTTATCCATGTCAGAGTAACAATGAATTATACCTTCTACCATAAACAACCATACAACTGGACAAACTACATGAAGCAACCATTTATAGACATTAAGCAATAGGCGGCAGGGATGGGAGAAAGTAATCACCTAAGGGTGAGACTGAGGACTGTGAAAAGTTTGAGGCAAACAGGAAATTTGTGAGCTAGGCCAAGATGTTGGAGGTTAAAGAGAGATATAGGAGTTTTGACCAATCAGAATTAAAAGACCTTACCAAACACCTTGGATACTCAGATGTCATGTAGCAAAGGTCACATTTTAAGAGCTAGGCTACTGTATTTCTAGAGTAAAGAATACTCCAGCCCTACCTTAAAAAAAAAATCTGCTAGTAAAAAAACTCAACAATTTCTGTAATAAGAAAACTCAAACATATACTCAACGATTTAGTATCCATGATGTCCAGATATAATCAAAAGTTACTAGATATCAAAGAAACAGGAGAATTTAATGATAAGAAGGAAAACACACAGTTAACATAAACCAAACTTGAGATGGTGCAGATGTTCATGTTATCAGACAAGGAATTTAAAACATCTATTATAAGTATGTTCAAGGATTTAAAAGAAAACGTTATCAAAGGGAATATATGGGAAATCTCAGCAGAGAAGTGAAAAGTATATAAAAAAAACTAAATGGAAATTATAGGGATGAAAAATATGTCTGAAATTAAAAACTTAGTATCCACATTGCAGATTAGAGATAGCAGAGCAAAGTTTAATAAACCAAAAGGTAGAAAAATAGGTATCATCCCACATAAAGAACTCTTATGGTTTTTCATGTATCAATTTATAATACATTTCATTAAACTAAAGTTATATCTACAAAGCTCTTTGACATAGCCCTTCTATTCCTTGAGCTTTCTTTGTGACTATCATATGATAACTTTTTAAGATTTTTAAAAGCCCTATTGTTTAAGAAAGAGAATATTTAAAGCCACACCTTTTATGTTGTTGTTGTGGCAGTGCTCCATTCCTAAAACCAAAATATAATTTGGATATCTATTGCTATATAACAAGTCACCATAAAACTCGGTGCCTTAATAAAACAATTATAATATCTCTCTCAGTTTCTGTGGGTCAAGAATTTGGGAAGGGTCAAGAATTTGGGAAGGGCTAAGCAGGGTGGTTTTGGCTCATCCTCTTTAATGTTGTCGTAGTCAGATGATGGCAGGAGTTGGAATAGTAAAGATCTAGAGCATTGGCTGGCTGACATTTCTCTCTTTATGTAATCTCAGGTTATTCTGAGGGAGTCTTTCCACATAAGAAGTTTGGGCTTGCTCAAAACTAGTTCAGGACCTCAAGTGCATGCATGTCAATAAACAAGGAGGAAGCTGTATTACCTTTTTTGACCTAGCTTCAGAAGTCACATAGCATTACTTCCAGGGTACTCTATTGGTTGAAAAGGGATAAAGCCTCACTCAGTTTCAAGAAGAAAGCAAGTCACATATATGAGGAGCTATAGCATGGGAGGTATTGTTGTGGATATCTTCATAAAATAAAATCTGGCACAACTAACTTTTATATAGTCTTTTTATTTATATAAAAGACACTATGCAAATCAGGATAGAAAGGAAATCATGCTGAAACAACTTGATAACAATACATAAAAAATGAACTTTGACTGGGCACAGGGTCTCATGCCTGTAATCCTAGCACTTTGGAAGCCTGAGAGGGAAGATTGCTTGAAGCCAGGAGTTCAAGATCAGCCTGACCAAGAGCAAGACCCCGTCTCTACAAAAAATAGAAAAATCAACCAGGCATGGTGGCATGGACCTGTAGTCCCACCTACTTGGGCGCCTGAAGCAGGGGAAGTGCTTGAGCCCAGGAGTTTGAAGGTGCAGTAAGCTATGATGACACCACTGCACTCTCGCCTGGGTGACAGAGTAAGACTCTGCCTCAAAAAAAAAAAAAAAAAAAAAAAAAAAAATGAACCTCAGGCTTCACCCTAAACCCTACACAAAAAATGATTCAAGATGGATGGATCATAGACCTAAAACTAAAAGCTAAAATTCTATTCTAAAGCTTCCAAAATAAAACCTAGAATAATATCTTTGCAATCTCAATGTAAGCAAAGATTTCTTAGAACACACAAAAAAATAGCCATAAATTTTTTAAACTAGACGTCAACAAAATTAAAACAAAATTCTGCCAAAAACATACCGTTAAGAAAAGGAATAGGAAGAAAAGAAAAAAAAGAAAGGGAAGGGAAGGGATGGGAAGGGAGGGAAAGGGAGGGGAAGGGAAGGGAATGGAAGGGAAGGAAAGGATTAGGCAAGCTATAAAATATTCACAAAACTTATATCTATACCTAATGACCTATTGGGTACAATGAACACTATTCTGATGATGGGCACACTAAAAGCCTAACCTAACCATTATAAAAGGTATCCATATAACAAAAACATTTGTACCCCCTTAATATTTTGAAATAAAAAAATAAACAAAAAACTTTATATCTGAGCAAAGACTTGAATGCAGAATATATCTCAAATTAATAATTTAAAAGAAAAATAAGTTTATAAAGGGGAAATACTTAAAAACAGACACTTTGCAAAAGAGAAGATATACAAATGACCAAAAAGAACATGAAAAGGCTGGACATCATGTGTTATTAGCTATATACAAATTGATATTACAGTAAAATACTCCTACATATCTATTGGAACAGCTAAAAAATTTGACAATATAGGCAACACTGGCAATATTGGCAAATCTGTGAACCAATTTTAGCTTGCAAACATTTCTGATGGGAGAGTATAATTGGAAAATTTTGAGTAGTTTCTTGTTCTTGTAGTATTAAATATACACTTGCTATTTATCTAAAGTTCTAAAACAGACAAAACTAATCAATGGTTTAAAAAAATTAGAATAGTTGCCTTTGTGGGGAGTCAGGTAGGATTAACTGGGAAGACTATGAGAGGAAACTTTCTAGGGTTATAAAAATGTTCCCTGTCTTCATAGGGATGTGGATCACTGAATTGTACAGATTTGTCACAAGTCATCAGATTGCACATGTAAGGTCTATTCGCCTATATACAAAATTTACCTTCAAAAGTAAAAGAATAGAAAACAAATGTTAAAAACCAAACAATAATTTTAAAAAAGGATAAGGCAAGTTTAAAATAATGGGGTTGAAGAAATAAAAAAAGGAAACTCTATCTGGTTTCTATAATGTTAATATCACAAAAACATGCATTGATAAATGGGGACAATGCAAAAAAGAATCGCACTTGCAAATAAACTTTAATAACAGATAATATTCATGGAGATTCACTATGAGTAAAGCATTATTATAATGACTGCGTGTGAATTATCTCATTTTACCCTCGCCACCACCGTGTGAGGTGGGGATTATCATCCCCTTTCTATATATTTGTGGATACTGAGATACTGAGAGATTGAACAATTTGCCTAGGTCACAAAGTAGTTCATGGTTCAACTCCTGGGTGAACCCCAGGCTACATAGAGCCTTGGCTCCTAACTCTATCTCTCTGACTATAGACATAAGTATTTCTTCCCTGAGGCACTTACCTATCAGAGTGAATAAACTTACATAAACATCGTGTTGATATTTGACTAAACCTGATTATGTGATTTTCAATTGTCAAAATTAAGTGGAATTGAAGAAGACCACATGTACTTTTTGAGTGGCCAAAAGATATTTACTGACTTTTGTAGGATTTTATGCCCTTAGCTAAACTTATTTTAAAAAAAAGTAGATCGTCATTGTGATAATTTGTTTTCATAATCAAAATTCCATAGAAGAGTGATTCTAAATATTATGTCAGGATGTTCTATATTTCCAGATCTTATATTATGTGATTATTTCATATGTTTTGCCCAACAAACTAGGCTCCTCACAGTGACATCTGCAGTTTATGCTTTAGCATAAAAATAACTTTTGGAGATGATGTACTTAAATCTCATAATAATGTACACATTTCTATCTCACAATGATCACTAAAGACCTTGTATGTGTTAGGGATATTTATACCCAGGAATCACTAGTGTCTGTAATGTTATTTGTTTGGAAAACTCCAGAAGATGAGATAAATATAAAACCTCAGCAAGGAGCCTGACATGGTGGTGTGCAACTATTGTCTCAGCTATGTAGGAGGCTGAAGCTTACATAGGGGTAAGAGTTTGAGGATAGTTTCATTGTGCGTGTGATATTCAACTGTCAACAGTTCATAACAATAGTTTGTCAATGTGCCTACTGTGTTTCTGACATTATTCTGGGAACTAGTGAATATATCTGCAAAGAGAAGAGATAATAGTCCTTACCATTATGTAGTTTATGTTCTGGTAAGGAAAACTAGACCATATTTAAGTAAATTATTTAGCAAGATAGAAAGTGATAAGTACTACATAGAAAAATGAATCAAGAAACGAAGCTAAGGAATGGTGGGTGTGGAGTAGTCAAATATGGTGGTTAAGAAAGAGCTTACTGAGAGAATGATGTTTTCTTGAATATTTAAAGAGATTACTGTGGCAAGTCATGCAGATATCTGGACTATTTCTGATAGGAAGAACATCAGGTACAAAAGCCCTAGGTTGAGAACGTGTCTGGCATGTTTAAGGATCCTAAAGAAGACAGTATGACTAAAAAACAGTGGAATGGGAAAAAGAAGACAACTGATTAAATAGAAAGTTAACATGAGGGAGAAGGGATTAGATCTTCTACTGCTGGCATTTAGTCTGAGTGGTATGGGAATGGAGAATTTTGAGCATGGTCTGACATGATCTGACTCTCAGTATAGCAGGATCACTCTGTTTTCTGTGCTGAGAATACACTGAAACAGAGAAATCAGACAAATAGAAAGCAAACTTTGAGGCTATTGTGATAATCCAGGTGAGAAATGTTGGTCTGTGTGCCAACATGGCAGGAGTGGAGATAGAAGAGGACATGAAGGTAGAGCCAGAGGGATTTGCTGATGGGCCGAATGCAAAATGAGAGAGAGAAATCAAATATGACTCCATGTTTTTTTGTTCTAAAGACAGAGTTACCATTGGTTCAAGTGGGGAATACTGTGAAAGAAGTAGATTTGGGGTGGAAATCAAGTGGACATATTTTGTTTGAGAAGACTATTAGATATCTAAGTGAGCTTCCAAGAAGGCATTTGAATACATATATAAGTCTGGAGTTCTTGGAGGTGTCCATTGGAGATGTGAATTTAGCCATAAGTATATAGAAATTTTTAAATCTCTAAGACTCTATGAGATAACTGAAGGATGGAGCAGAATTCAATGGATTGAGTTCTGGGATACTCTCAAGTCATGGAATTGGAGAAAGAAGGAATTGACAGCAAAGTGAACTAAAAAGGAATGCCCAGATATACAGGAGAAAACTCAGGAGTTGTAGTATAGAAGAAGCTGAATGAAGAAAGTAAAGACAAAGGGATGATCAACAGTGTCAAATTCAGCCAATATGTCTAGAGAGATGACAACTAAAAATTAACATTAAATTTAATAACAAAGGGTCGCTGTGGCCCTTGATAAGAGCAGTAGTTGAGTGTGGGAGCCAAAGTCCAACTAGGATGGATTCTTGAGCACATGGGACTAGAGACAATGACTGTAGGTACTTATTTTAAGGAATTTTTCTATAATTGTGACATGGACAGTAGCTGGAGTGACGATAAGATCAAGAGACTGTTTTTTTTTTTTTAATGAGAGAAATAACAGCATATTTTCATGCTAATTGAAATAATCTAGGAGAGGAATAATTGATGATGCAGGAGAGATATGGGATAATATATATCTTCTTGAAGAAAGTATTGAGGAAACAATTTTCCCCAAAAACCGGGTTATTTTAGAACATATATTAATAAAGTGACTTCTCTTTGTATAATAAACTGCATCTTTTTCATTATCAATGGCAATTGATAACTAGATGGAAATAGAGGTTAAATAAATTAAAAAATATGTCTAAGGAGGAATGTGTTCACGTGTGAGATAGTGATACACATTGTAAGAACTATATATGTTTAGAAGATTAATATATAATGATTTGGAAACAAAACTCTAGAAAAATTAGATAATAATTTTAGGGTCATATCTCGGTCCATTTTGCAATGCAAGGAATACCTGAGACAGGGTAATTTATAAAGAAAAGAATTTTATCTGGCTCACAGCTCTGCAATCTGTACAAGAAACATGGTACTAGTATCTGCATCTGCCTCTGGTGAGGGCTTCAGGGAGCTTCCAATCAAGGCATAAGACCTTTGTCTAAAGGGAGAGCAGGCGTGTCACATGGTGAGAGGAGCAAAGAGGGAGGAGGGGGTGCCCACGCTCTTTTAAACAACCAGCTCTCACATGAACTAATAAAGTGAGAACTTACTCATTACTGCAGGGAGGGCAAAAGCCCTTCGTGAAGGATATGCCCCATGACCCAAACACACCACACTAGGCCTCACTTCCAACATTGGGGATCAAATTTCAATGTGAGATTTGGAGAGGGCAAAGATCCAAACTATATGAGGTCACAAAAGTAGGTAATCTGAAAAAAACTGATGATCAGATCTAAGCCTACTGATTTTCAATTCAGTAGTGTTTGTGTTACAACTTCACTGTTTCAACCCTATTGTTTAATTATAATTAAAATCTATCTACCACTATATATAAATCTATTTAGCACTGTTCTAAACATTATTGATCTATGGAGGTTCACAGAATGGTGGAAGTTACACATATTATAAAGTAGCATATGATGTAATATTGCCATGCAAGTATTGTATAAGGAGCCTTCCTGGAATTCAGATAGATAAAAACCACTGAGGTCTACAGTGGTCATCCATGTCCTCCTGGCAGGGCAAAAGAGAGTGAGGCCTTGAGACACCTCAATTGTGTCTTTGGTTTTCCATAAATGTGGAAGGACTTTAGAAGGGGCATAGCTTAAGTGAAGGCAATTTTTACAGGAATTAAACCCAGTCAACTATTTTTTGGTTGAAAAAATTCTTTTTGGATCTTATATGCAATTGATTTATTATTGTATAAATGATTGAAGAGATAAAAGGTTTTATGTGCAACTGCTTGTTTTATAACTTCACTTACCTAAAATTTGGCTCGAATTCCTTGGGTCTTGTTAAAGGAATTTTCATAGTGAGATGGATTCAGTGCGTGTGTATAAATATAAATTTTATGACAATTTTAAATAGAATGTCATTGGATCTTTTGACAAATGCCTCTCTGGTTTCTTAAGAACCAGTAATATACAGTTTGCATTTTGTAAAGTCCTTTAAACATGCTTCTTTAATCCTATTAATTCAAAAGAGGCATAAATTAGAACTGAAGTGCTTTTTACTTATAAAGATGGTCATAAAGAGGTTTATTTGACTAAAGCCATAGTGAGCCAGACATAGTCTAGAAAATAAGATAAATACTTCAGTAATCCCAATGGAGTGGTGAACTAGAAGAAGCAACAGAAGTGAACTTGTCTATTGGTATATTCAGTGGAATGTAAATAGAGCTCTTTTGAAAAAGAATCTTGTTTTTCTAAGTAATGCTTAACATTAAAAGATTAATATAAAATATAGCTGTAATTGGTGATGGGGGTTAGAATTAGAAGACATAAATAGGTTTTACATATACTGTCTATGCACCATTAGAATAATTACTCCTTCTTTCTAAGTTTAGGGTTTCTTCTCATCTGGAAATTAGGTACTCCTTGAGGAACAATGTACATAGTATTAATATATAAGAAAGCTCCTCAGATGTTATAAAACACAAAATGGATGTTGTGAGAGACTTCAAAGAGAGACCAAACATAATATATTTTTAAATTTATTCAAGTAAGACATAAAGAAAATTTAAAGTCTTTAAAAATATAATTGTATAAGGCATCTTAGGTAGAATTTTTGCTGCCGTAGATAACAGCAGAGATACTTGAAGTCTACTACAAGATTATTAAAATTTGGTATATGTAGACAATGGAATATTACTCAATCATAAGAAACGACAGTGATCTAGAACCTCTTATACTTTCCTGGGTTAAACTTAAGCCCATTATCCAAAGCGAGGCACCACAAGATCAGAAGAATGGGCTCCACTTGTACTTGCCATCAAATTGGTACTAACTGATCAACACTAGGGTGCTCGCATGGCAGTAACACTCTCTAGGAGTTAGGGGGATGGGCGGGTAAACCCACAACTAAAGGACACGGGGAGCATTGTAGGGGGGAAGGGCATGCCTCTAACCCTCACTTGGGTGAGGCAAAGACATAACATGTAACCATAGTGTTTGTACCCTCATAATACCCTGAAATAAAAAAAAAAATCCTCATTTTGTCCTCTTTTTTCCAAATTAATGTATATTAAATGAATGCACTTCCCTTCTTTGTCTGAGAAAACCAAGGTGAAAAAGTTTATGTATCATTGCTTACACTAAGCATGACATTTACCACATCTGGCAATTAAAGAATAAGTTAGTTCAAGATGTACGGATTTGACCAGTCTAGAATTGTAAAGGAAAAAAGTAATAATTTGACCACCTTGCATAAATTAACACATGACATGACTTAAGGATTTGAGAAAGATTCTAGTGTGAGGAAGAACGAAAGAATCCAGCTCTTTAATGCAATCGAGCTGAGGATAATGGGACCACAGTGTACTTTAGCCTTTTGACCTTCTAGTCTCAGTTTGGTTCAATCTCCAGTAGTATCAGCAAAATCTGGCAACTTGTTTGAAATACCGAATCTTGGGTCTGCTCTGTGACTTCAAACAAAAGAAAAATCTGTATTCTAACAAAATCTTCAAATGCACGTTATTAATAAATCCTGAGAAGCAATGTTCTGGGCTCCACCCCCCCCCATACATATGAACATGTAGAGATCACAACAGGAACCCCTTGTGACTGCAAAGCATTAGCACAATTGGGTCTCTAAATCGCACATTAACTTCTCTAAATTATTAATAAGGCTGTAATAAATCCTGATTTAGTTGAAAGGTAGATAAACCAAAGCAAGGAAGAATCACTAGTTTGGAAAATCATTAGATAAATCTTTATTAGACTTCTTATGTGCAAGAAGTGGTGCTGAGATACAGCAATGATTTAGACATTACTCTTATGTGCAAGGTCTTCTAGTCTTTTTAAGGAACAAAATAAGTACACACAGTAACTAATAAAAGATGAGGGCTATAGTGTAAGTAAAACCAAACACATAAAAGAATTTAGAAGAATTTGGTTGCGATATTGAACCTTGAGCATTGGAGGAAGCTTAAAATTTATTGATGAAGTTCATGTTGATATTGGAGTATTTTAATCATGAAATTGACCTAATTTACTTGTGACTGGGGGAAAAAAGTATAGGGGGCATGATGTGGTGAGGACTGGTGGGAGAGGGGGCAGAGAACAAGTAGCTTATGACCCTGTTACAGTAATTTAGAGAAGTAGTAATATGAACCCTGGCTTGGCTGGCAATAGGAATAAATATTTGAGGAATGAGAATAGAGAGTGTACATGACAGAATCTATAAGTTTTTAAATTTAGCTGGCTTTTAGTGTGAGGGAAGTTTAATGGAGATCAATTATTTAAACAGGAGAAAGAAAAATGAAGGGAATAAGGAAGCAAAACTAAAAGTGATTCTGAAATGTTGAGCCTGAGGAGTAGGTCATGTCATTGAAGTTATTAAAGTCAGTAGGATGAGAATATTGGAGAGAAAAATGACAATACCTAGCGGGCTGTGGGAAATTCTGAACTGGGACACTTGGGGGAGATAATGGGGTTGTAGTTGTCTTTGTTGAAGTCATTATCAGAGAACTAACAATTTATGAGAGACACAGTTTATGTGAGATAATGTATAAATGTAAAATATTATTTCATTGCTTACACCCATTAAATACCACCTGAAATTGAGGAGAACAATATTCGATGATGGTATTTTCTAAATTTCCCTCTTGGAAGTATATGTACAAATCCTGAGGCAAATTTTCTGCCCACCTCTACCAGGACTTTGCTCCTTGGGCAAGTGATCAGAGGACCCTCATCTGGAGAAAACCTAGAGAAACGCTTAACGGATGATTAACGACTGTTTGTTCTGAATGAAAAGCCAAACTGAATTTTTCTGAATCAATAGAAATTAAATTTCAGATCAAATCTCATATTGAATGCCCAGCATAATAAATTTCAAAAGACCGTGTTGTGGCAAATTATTTTAAACTTCATAATAGCAAGAGAAATGTGACTTGAACAACTACCAGGAAAAATAGAAGACACATTCAGATGCTTGGGAATACGGATGGCATGAGACTTCTCAGCCGTCACTTTGTTCACAGTTGAGAGGTCTCACATATGCCTTTTAATATTATTTTTGATATGCATATACTTGCCTTTGATTAATATAAATAATTTTGAAAAGTAATATTGTTATAAAAGGTTATCTTTTAAGTTACACTTAAGAGCTACGCTACTGGCCTGGCACAGTGGCTCATGCCTGTAATTCTAGCAATTTGTGAGCCCGAAGCAGGAGCATTGCTTGAGGCCAGGAGTTCAAAACCATCCTGAGCAAGAGGGAGAGCTCCATCTCTACTAAAAATATAAAAATTAGCCAGGCGCGGTGATGCCTGTAGTCCCAGCTTCTTGGCAGGCTGAGACGGGAGGATCACTTGAGG